>JAVQIZ010024484.1:0-37942 GCA_036023535.2 Galaxias brevipinnis | reverse complement strand
CCCCCCCCCCCCCCCCCCCCCCCCCCCCCCCCCCCCCCCCCCCCCCCCCCCCCCCCCCCCCCCCCCGCGGACGGACCAGTGAACCGCAAAAAAATTCTGCCTATAGAACAAAACCATTTTGTGCCACCAATTATACACTCCCACACTGTGCGCAAAGACATCAGAGCAGAAACGGAGAAGTTGTGGCATTCAATTTACCAATCGGCAGTGCAGTTACCTTTAAGCCATCTCTCAGCCTGATCTTATCCATGCACTCTGATTTCGTCATCAGGCAGGATTGACGTAATCTGGCCATTATGCCTATATGGACCTGACGCGAGCTCGCTATTATTGAGGTTCTCTGGACAGATTTAGAAAACACGTGTGGCACCTCGTCCACTGGCTCATGTTTCAGACGTAAATTATAAATCCACAAAGTCCTGATACAATGAACGCTGTCATATCCGACTTGTTTGACTGCTTCCGTGGCATCGATGTGAATAAAGAAGTCGTGTCACAGCGGTGTTAAATATCTTTCAAAAACCTTACTCGGTGAGCCGTTAAGATTTAAAGGCATCAGGCAGCTCTCTTTTGCCTCTGTGAATTAATAATCAAAGAAAAAGGCCAGAAGAAGCCAGGCCTTCAAAATTCAATGGACGCATCAGCAGGGCCGCGCCGAGGTGTGTGTCTCGCCACTACACTAGGTGACTATGCACGTGTCTCATTGCGTGCATGTGTGTGTCGGAGTGAGACTGCGTGTGCGTGTGAGAGAGTGTTTGAGTATGTTGCCTGCGTGTGCCCTGGCGTTCACACCATTGTTCCAAACAAGGCCGTGCCTGTCTCATTCTAACAGTTGCACATCTAAATCAGCGTCTGACAGAGAGAACTAGTGCGAGGACGGACCCGCTCGTTTGGGTTAGGGCCTTCTAAATAGCAGTTGTCTCCTCCGATAAGCATGGCCAAGCCTGCATTATTGATACCAAGGGGCCTGGGGGGGCCCGGCCTCAGATGGTGTACGGGCTCACAATGCGCTGTGTGCCTTGTAGTAAAAGCATACGTCGTTTTCTGTGAGACATGTAAGAAAAGGCAAGTTCAGTCCAAAAGACACTATGAACTATAAACCATGATCTTAAACGTTGCTTTACTCGCAAACAATGCCTCGATTTTTTTTGTTAAAATGAAAGATTAAAGCTTCTGTAGTTCTGACGGACTAAGGACACATTTCCCCAGTACTAAGAAAGAGAGGGACAGAACACACGAAAGAGAAGAGAAGACAAGAGCGATGAGGGTGACTCCTCAAATTATAGATGTGCAGCCAGAACGAAGAACACAAAAACAAAGGTCTGCTACTTTTGCCACATAAGCGATTAAGGTCTTCTTCACCACTTCTGTAGGGTGACAGCCGTTACACACGTCTCTTGTTTGTTCTCTGTCACACCAGACCGTGAGTGAGTCGTAGCCGATTAATGTAAGCAGGTAAGGCACAAATGGCCAGTTTACACTATAATTTAATTTAGATATTGGCATATTCATTTAGCAGGGATACATACAAAATGTGTGGCGGGATATAGCAAATATGTGGCTTGATATAACAATACTTTTGTAAAAGCATTTTCCTACCTGTTGAGTTGTCTCTGATGCTATTGAAATGACACAAAGTTAAGGTGTGTGACCTACGTTTTTCCCTTTAAGGCTAATGCACCTGTTTGTCTGAGAGAAGTGTTGGAATGATATATCAAGACTAGCAAAGTGAGCAGATGATATATGAATTATCCATTCTCGGAACCTTCCAGTGGTACATCTAATTGCAGCAGTGTGCTAAAAGCGCTACCAATTAGGCCTGGAATAAGTAAATGGCTAAGTGCTCTGGGATTTTAATGCATGGTTTTGCCCACCTACAATCTGAAGGCCGCTGCGTTTTCAATTAGCCTGATAGACGCTAATGCAATAGCACGCAATTGGATGAGGGATTCTGGAAGGATGGATACTGTGTTTCTACAAAGTGATCTACGTAACACCTTTTAAAGTTGAACTTTTACCGTTGTTCTTTTATATTTTATTAGTAGTTGAAGAGCAAATAGTGGTGAAGTGGTGTGAGGCCAAAATATTAAAATATTTTAAATCTAAATGTCTCCGCTCCTACAAATCATTCTGAATTTACATTGTTGCACATAAAATGCATCTTTTTAATTTGTATAAAGTGACTTAATCATATCCTGACAAATCATATCCTTTACTGAAATATTAGGTTATGCAAACAATTCTGCAAACACTTTTATCATTTAGAATAATCTTGCCATCAGGCACCAAATACCAGATAAATAAGGACAAAAATACAAAATAATCGTTCAAAGCAAAATCAAGTATCAGATCACATCATAGTGTGATTATTCCTGTGATTATGACTGGCCCTATTTAATAAATCATGTCAGATTGTGACATCAGTGTGGGACCTCAATACATTTGTATTCCAAAACGATGATTTAATGGACAATATGTTTTTTTTCACGGATAATACGATAGAAATATGTATTTTATCTTGATGTGATTTGATGTATTCCAACCACCACCGAGGTTGCTCTGTGAAAATTGGAGGGCATCAATAAGGAAAAGCCATCTCCCCTCTCCCAAAAGTGATAATTACCAACTCCACTATTGATTTGTCTATCGATGCATTTCTAATTGTTTCTACCATTTATTCATTTCATCCACTGCCGGGCCAGGGTCAATGTGTTAGCCTTGGGCCTTGGCAGCTGGGGGAGAACATTAAGGACGGGGGAAAACACACATTGAGATTCAACCTTAAAAAATATGTCTAATTTTTGCCCCATAGTCAAACGAGGTAACATTTGCAATGTTCATACATTATACATCATACCACACCTTCTGAATAACGATTCCGTCAAAATTACATTAGTCCAGGTTTCATTTTAGTTCATTTTTTCCTTCAAACCTCATTGATGCTCTCAGTATCACAGGACTTTATTGCGTGGATACTATCAATTACAATGAAACACCATCTAAAATATCCAATAATCATGAATCTTATTTATTATTCACAGGAATTTAACTGTGTTCAGATCAAGCTTTAATTTTCTATGTCGATATGTTGGCCCTAAAGTAAAATCAGTAAAATCATAATGAACCTTATAGGTTATCACATCATTTTCCGTGTCAAAACAAGTTTGTTCCAAGTTTTAAGTTCAAGCAAAACATTGTCTCGCACGGTAAAGATTAATGGGTTTTGTATAAAATAAATGAATGGCAGAATTGTATACCAGTCTACGTGAATACTGAATGTATTCATAATTCACATAAATCAATAGCACATGCATTGGCAGTGATAATTGGCGAGTGTAAGTGAACACACTGGGATTGAACTGATTTGAATATTTAAATATTAAAGGACAGTGAAGAGCTAACTCAATGCTACATGATGGGGAAACCAGTAAGAAATGATTGAAGGGAGAATTAAGCATAACATAGTAAGTTTGAACATGGCGGTTTCTAGTATACGCCAGGTATCCTGTCGGCATGTATTTGCTTTGGGCAGTCCCCGTGAATGCAGCCTGTGCAGCAGCTGCAGATTGGGGGGTCACATACCCACAGAGACATCTGGCCTATGCCCAAGACATCTGGTCCTTGTCACAACAGGTTGTGCCTGTTTATAAGGACTTCATCAACGTGCCCAGCCCGTCCCTGCCAGCCCATCAGGTACCAGTTAACACTAATCGTCGCCTCGCAGCACCGTACCGGGCCGAGATGGTTCCCAGGGTTTAGTCATACCGCTGACCCATACTGGTACCAGGTTGGCCCAGATGACTTCTATTTTCCCAGTATATTTTCTGGAACTGCTGTGAAAAGGCGACCAGACCCAGCCTGGCACCGCGTTTGTTAAGATATATCCACGGTCCGTGGAGGTTGTAACACTGAGTGAGAACTACGATCGCCTCATCGTGCGGAAGGAGGCCGCGCATAGGCCCTGAGTTCAGTCAGAAGTCGGAGTGGCTGATGTAAAGTGAATGTGACGGCAACTGGCCTGAAGATGAGGCTTTCTGACTGGTGCCTCGTGAACTCTCACCCCTATCGACCCAGCCCAAGGCTACGGCCCATACGGCTTGGTTTTTCTTCTGAGTAGATAGTGGAAGCCAGGCATTTCACCTCTCATTCACACTCACACACACATGGACAGACAGACACACACACTCATGATGGACATCAATGGAGGGTGAAGGCGACGCAGCTCATTTCTCACACACCGACACACAGACAGACAGACAGGCCGACAGGCAGACAGACAGAGTGGATGTCGATGGAAGGTGGCCTGACGGTAATTACAGCGTATTTATTTTCTCCAGCGCTGGCCCTCCCCTCCAGATTGTGGGGCCGAGCCTGTAGCAGTGAAGTGCCGAAGGTGTGTTTCTGCTGTTGTGCCCTCTGGCTTGGCTGCCAGCTTACTCCCACTGATCTGAGCCAGAAGGCAGACTGCCGAGGAATACCGATCACCTTGCCCAGACCCAATCCTTTGAGCTCTGGCATCTTTCCCCCTTCTGCCAGTTTCCCTCCTCGGCTTCTCTCTTCCCCCTTCTGAAGTTGACAACAAAGACATCCTCGGGGTCCTCCTTGATGTGAGACCCACTCTTGATCTTTTTTCCCTATGTTTTTGTACCTTATAGTTGCACTACTTTCATATTCTGCGAGCACAATATTTACACACCAGAGGACAAAGGAAAACGCAGGTCCTTTTCATGTGGGGGTGCCTCTGCCGTCATGTTAATCACCTGAGGACCTGGCATGGAGCATGGTTGTTTTCCGTCAGCTAAGGGGAGGAGAAATTAAAGTGAGGGAGCACTATCTATGTATTCATCTATCTGTCTGTCCATCCTTACATCCATCCATCCATCCATCCACTTCTCTTATATTTAAATAAACCCTCGTCTGGCTAGAGACAGTCAGGTGAGCGAGACATCACAAACATTCCATCGGTCTGTCAGAGTGCCCCCCTGCTCCCCTCACGGAACTGATCCCACCATCCCTTCTCCCGTGATCCCAGACATCAACCCCTCCCCCTTCCTTCCTACCCCTGCCCCTAACCCCTCCCTCCCTTTCCACGAGCAGGGAGGTCTCCAAAGAGCTAATTAGTGATGGAACGGAGTCCAGGAGCAGCCGACGATGGAGAGGCGAAGGAGGGGAGGCTTGGCGGGGCCCGTGCTACAGCGTGAGCGGGTCGGGGGCCTGCCAGAGAGAGGGGCGGACAGGGAGCCGCCTCACTACTGACCGGGACAATGGAGAGGGCATCCGAGAGAGAAGCCCAGTGACAGGCAGAGCGAGGGGCAGGCTGGTCTTCTGGTAATTGTCCTGCGGGCTAGCCTGCCCTCATAGCCCCAAATGGGCAGCTCAAGCACTACTGTTGCAAACTACCAGTGGATGAAAAGTGTCCCGTGCGATCCTAAGATGCTGCTGCAAATCTTATATCATACAAACATGAAATTTGGTGAGTCACAGTTTTTTTTGGGTGGACGAGAAAATTAGCAACAGAGAAATAGAAGCCTGAAATCCTTTACGTATTACGTGCAAAATTATTTGATGCTTGATTCAATCCCGGCAAGCAATTTTACGTCTGGTTGCCATTCAAATGTTGTGCGTAAAATTTCAAAACATTTATGTGAATTTCTGTGTGAATTATTTCTCACAACCCTCTATAAGTCGGCCATCATTACACCGAGAAAGTTCATCGTCTTCGTGGCAGAAGCTAGAATCAAGCAACCGTGCATGGCTGGACAAGACACAGGGAAGTGGATCAACCTCAATGAGGGAAGCACACACAAGGCTCTCCCCCTTCCCAGGGAGCAGGCCTAGGTGAGGAGTCTGAGGGCATCTTAAATAAGAACAAAGGCATGTTGCCGTGGTACCTCCAGCCCCTACAGCTGCCAACAGGGCCTGAGCATGCCGAGAGGTCAGTAAGGTGACCATTATGCTTTCATGACCAATCATTTATTTATCTTGTCAAGTAAATCCAATCAGAGCAGCTGGGAGCTCCACAGAAAGCAAACAGGGATAATTAGTAACTCTGGGAGAGGTGGCGTCTCTCCTTGTTCTTCTCGACCCACACCTTGCTTTTTTTTTTTATCTGAGGGAGTCGGTGGTGTGGAGCGCACGATGGTGAAAGATCAATATTGATGGAGGCATTCCTATGCTGGGGAAAGTCAAACACAAGGACGGTCTTTGTAGTGGACTCTGGAAAGACACGGGTCTGTTTTGTTGGCTAGTACACATGTTCTGGATGACAAGGCCTATATGTCCTATTTGGTGAAGCAGAACTGTACTAGGTTAAGATGTTGCTTTACGGATTTTGGAATGTATATCTTGTTGACTCTCTTCTTACTGTAAGCAGGCTTGAATGCACTTTTTAGTGGCAAAGACAAATTGTAAAGAAAATCAATATACCTAAACCTAAAATACTTGTGTACAGTAATATTGGTTGCAAACTATTCTCAGACATACAGGAAGCAAATGTTGATATTACATAAAATATTTAACAATTTTGAGGGAGGGTTACTCCTATAAGATGTTGACTGATACGAATTTAAATAATTTCATTGTACAATTGTAAATGCAAAACAAAATCATAAAACTAGCTGAATAGATCATTTCTATAAAATGTTTAGATGAAGTGAAATGTTTCTAGAGCATCGTACAGTATACATCTAATTTCTTACGGAAACGCCTCTCCTTCAGAAAAGTGCCTCCAGCCTATTATTTTCTAATTCTTTTTTTTCTTGCAGGCAAGCCAGTCACTCACATCCCTTAAAAGGTATGTGTTTGTACATGCTGGAGCCCTATTCAAATGTGGCCCCACGTCTACATCATATAGCTTCTCCTTGGAACATGTTTTCCCCTCAACAGCACTCCTTAGCCCGTAACTGAGTAAATTCACCGTCCTCTTTACACGCTGGCTAATTACAGAGCTGTGTTTTTGTCCTCATGCAAAATGTAGACGCTCCTGCTGCGCCGTCCCGTTCACCAGGGATCTGGAGGCAGGGTACCAGTAGTCCCTAGTGTGCTCCTCTCAAACGCACACAAACACACACACACTCTCTCTCCTCTCTCCCCTCTCTCTCTCTCTCTCTCTCTCTCTCTCTCTCTCTCTCTTTTATTCCCCCAAAAGAGTTTAATTACATACAAATTAAATCATGTCTATTAGGAGACCATGTCGGGAGTCGGCAGACGGGAGAGGCAATTAGAATATCACCAAATATTTGACTTCCAGTTAATCTCGCATCAAGACGTGAACCTTTGGTTTGATATCCGTAAGGTATAGGCCGCTCCTCATTTTACGATTTGCCCCCGCCACCATGATCATTCCAGACCCTGTAATGACAGTGAAGGGACGTTCAGCTGAAGTTTCATCCAGCTCAAAGATGTATGCATTTTTGATGTCCACTTTTGTCTTTAGCACAGTATTGTATGATCTCCCATAGCACGCTACCCTTTTCCTCAAAAATGAATCACACAGCCTCTTGTACGGTTGCGGTGATGATGGATATTGTGAGATACGAAAACGAATGAGATCAGCTCCCTTTTTCCATCTCTTCCGCACTTGTCATGGAACTGTCTTGTTAAAAATGTCTCCCTCCTATTGAATAATTCAGTCTTTTATCAATAAACCTCACTGTTTTAGAATATGTAATTAAGTCCTCGCATTCAATCAAAACCTCTTTCTTTATTTATAAGCCGTATCATCATCACTCCCAGTACAAAGCAGTGATCATTTTGAAGTGGCCATGAATGTTCTCGTACAACAGAAGTCCTACTACATACATCATGATAGGCCACTTTCATCCGCTCTCTGTAGAATCACATGGCAAAAGTCCACTGATCCCCCCTTGTACTTCTCATCCCACTATTTGCTGTAAAGTGCATTCTGAAAACACATGGTGGAACACAGCATATCTCCTTTCAATTGCACCAAAAAGATCGGCAGGTAGCCGTATTTTTGAAATTTGCAAGGCAGTGTGTGTTTTGTCCCAGAGTGCAGTTAAGCCTCTTTATTTAGAGGCGATAATGGCTAGCTTACCCTGAGGGTGTTTCCAAAGACATGGCTGGCTACCATATTGATTAGAAAAAGACGAGAGATGGAGTCTCCAGAGCCGTGGAGGCCAATGAAAAGAGGTTCTGTCTATTTACCTCTCCTTAGATTATAATGACCAGCCTTTACCTCAGAGGCCCTCCGCACACAGCACATACAAACAAACAGAACACAGTCAGACCATCAGGGGAACTCGTGTGTCCGTCCGTCTCCTAATGACTGATCTTTTTCCAAACGAGGAGGAACTGGCAAGTGAAGAGTGCATTTTAAGTCCTTCATAATGTCTTTTGGGGCCCTGGTCATTGTCCTCTTTTTGTGTTTTATTTTTGTGCTAGAAACATTTTGTTTGTGCCCTGGGGTGTGATGAATTATTAACGTTGTCCTAATGACAGCCATAGACCCAGATAACGCCGTGACCTTGTAAACATTGATCCCCATCGATGCACAATAAACTCTCATTTGGAAGCTCTTGATATGGCTAAAGGAGGGCTCACATTCAAACTTCCAGTGATCCAAAGCCAATCATTTTCGTGGTTATTTTCTTGTTTTCTTACTTGACCTGTGCCAGTTGATATAGCGCCAAGGTTTGAGTGGTGCATATTTTTTTGGACTGCATATATTTCTTTTATCAACATTTTCGTATATTTATACGTTTTATTTCAGTTACTTCTGTTACATTTAGATTTAAGTTTAAATATGCAGACAGAATATAATTACGTAGAACTGCCCTAAGCTGTATCAACTGTCCTCCTTCTTATTAAGTGACTCTTAGCCCTATTTGAGTTGATTTGCCCTCAAAATATGTTTGAGGATATGGGATGGATGTACATGGATGTTGTATTGGTATTGAATCCACGTTCTTCGCCGAGATTGTGGCCTGTAGCGCTTTCTTTGGAAGCTGTAGGCTGACGGGTGACTATGCTGCCACTCGCTGCTCTTGGCTCTAAGAGGAGGTGACAGGGCTCAAACAGGTGACCTTGTTGAGGGGGGACCCGTGACGAGTCTCCCTGTGGTTGAGGGAACATTCCTGGAGGCTCCCTGCAAGGCTTGTTGCCTTCCCAGCACCTGTCGTCAGGGCCAGCCGCTCTGAGGCAACCCCAAGTGGAATTTCCTTTTTTCTATCTCTGCCACTGGCACAGTGACAACAAACTCACTTTGACCCGACACCCGCTCAAACTAGTCCATGTGGGCCCCATCCAACAGAGTGCCCTGGGTGAAAACAGGCTGTGCTTCTGAGGAAAATGCGTAGTGATATGATAAAACGGGCTACATCCTGAAAGTTGATGTTGCATGTATCGATTGGGGGGAAGTTGTGTAAAAGTAGCATTGGAAGTGTTGAAAGAAATATGAATTCAAGTAGGAGAGGGCATACATTAAATGTGTTTGACATTTATTCATCACATCCTTGGATGGGTGATTATGCACATGATTATGTGTGAGTCAATACTTAAAAAAAATCGCTTGAAATGTATCATATGTAGCAGGGACGCCAAGGATATAGGAAAGGCACGTAAAGGACTGTCAAGGTTTTTAAAGGTCTAGTTAGCAAAGGTAATAGATGAGAGATGTCAGTTTCACAGTTTATGAGCCCTGTGAGTCCCTGGGGGTAGTGCTATTGCCTCTGGCCATTCTCCCCTTACCTTAGGCATCATGTGGAAAAAAACCTGATGCTTCGAGTCATTCTGCATCCCTGCATCTGTCTGAAAATAATTGGTCAGGCACCTTCTCTCCAAAAAGGGGCCATGAAAGAGTAATAGCTTGCAGCAAGAAACGCACAGGTCTGACAGATCACATTTGAAACAGAGAATGTGTAAAGTGAGCATTGGGCTAACACTGTGGCAACTTTTTCCAAGTTCAACTTAACCTTAACCCCCAATGTGAGGAAGACTGGGGAAGGAGAAGCGAAGATCAACTCTAGGAGTCATGATTGATTTGATCTCCGTAATCTAATCCTACCTGACGGTAAAATACTTTTCTGAACAATTCTGGCTATAAAGATGCTTGTTTATCCTATGTATGATATATACATTCTCAATCTTTGACCTCCTTTGCCGTACGCCCGACACTAACGTTTATTCTTCTCTCTCCACTCTCTTGAGATAACAATCACAAAAGCAAGAATTGAATATTCAGTCATTTTTTATATTTCATAATCAATTGTGAATATGCGGCAAAAGAATAAAGGCATTTTCCATAGCTCCCTTCCAATGAAAAATAGTATGAAATATATATTTATTGACATGCTGTAAATATGTTGACGAGGGTATGAAATGTATTCAGCTCCTTGGGTTTCTTCCCCGACAACCTCTCGAACCTCTAATGACTTAGCGTATCTCCATTTGCCATTCTTTTTGGCCTGTGTCTAATCTAGTAGAAGAAAGACCTGTGCTCATGTTCTGGGGGGAAACAATACCACTGGGCTTTTGCACTACCTGTAAGCTCAGAGATGAGAGAGAAAACAGACAAAGATTATGGGAGAAAAATCATTATTCTCCGAATGAGAGGCTTGATCAGAGTATGAATCAAAGCTTATCTCTTAGGCTACTTAAACATTCACTTTTAAAATTCCAACCTGATTGTACTTTTATGGAAATGTCTCGCCATCAATGGCTACATCCTCTCCTGTCTCCAGGTCCTACTGTATCCCTGTAGATGTCTGACTCTGCCCTTCATTAGAATTCTCTTGGTAAGGAAGCTGTGAAAATGAGCGAAATATGTAAATTCAGTCTAAAAGAAAAGGTTCTGATCTTTCTTTTTTTTTTGTACAGGGAATAGACAAAAAAGAAAAGAATGGTGGATATAGCCTATCACATAGTCAAACCTGACACCGGGGCACAGGAGTCATCATTTGACAGCCGTCCACACTTTTTATTCCACCACAATACATCTAACTTATATATTCTATAACACATTATCCACGTTATTGTTTTTTTTTTTCAATCTTAACCTGTTTGATTGTCCTTGTTAAGATATCTGCTTTGATCAATGTATTTGAAAATATTGCTTATGTTTATATTTTGAAATCATAATAACAATAAAGAAAATATATAAGCAACTTGGCATTTCTATAGCCAGTGCATTCATTTTGTTTGTTTGGTCAAGTTAATTGGTATTAAAAAAGTGCAATTCCTGGTAGATTATGCAAACTCCATTTTTATTAAGTATTCTTAAAATTGTTTACAGTATAGCCTGATAAAAATGCCAATTAATAAAAGAGCCAAAATGCAGTTTATCAGCAGCGTCTTAATATTACAAGTAAACTGTCTTTTACTTGCCATGGCTGTATATTGATGTTGTCGTGAGTGTGTTCTGAGAAGTCAAGGCTGTATCACACAATTAACCTCAGCTATCATTAATAACTAATGCCTATCATGATCATCTACAAACCGGCGGGAGTTCCACACCCTCACCTTTAAACTAAGATTGATCAGCTACAGGGATAAACGGAACACACACACACAGACTAACATATACTGATGAATACATTTGAGACTCACACACCAGCACAAACATGCACACACAGATGAACAAATATGACACACACACACACACACACACACACACACACATACACACAGACAAGCATCATGTTTGGATCAGGAAGGCCTTTTTGCCCTTAGGGTTGTGGTTCTGATAGACTGACACACTCTCAGCGAACCCACTCCCTCTAATTGACAGCGGGCTTGGACTTCCACGGCCATCTTGTTAATCAATGTCACTTCTGTGGGGATTCACTGTGGATTAGGTGAATATAAACTACATTATTGATGACGATAATGATTAATAATGGTCCCCAGTATGTTGTAGTTTGGCGGGGGAAACATTGATGAGAAACGCTGAGGGGCTAATTACAGAGGAGAGGTGCACTAACCCACGAGGTCCTTTTGTGGAGGGATCTGTCTCAAAGGCCATTTTTTGAAATTTCAGTTGGAGAATCACCAATTTCAAGTTATACTCCAACATTAACCGTAAATGCATTTTTGTTTTACGTAGATTTGGTCACAAAGCTGCTACACACGACAAGTCGTCTTGTCTGTGTTTCTGTCCTATATTGGCTCTGACTGGAAAACAAGGCAGCTAAGCAAGCGCTTTTCTTAAACTGACAAGAGTCACCCTGTCTATATGAATCCCCCCCCCACCCCCCACCTCATTGACACTATGACGGTATGGATCAGCTGACCTTGGGTGCAGGCTGGGCAGCATTGTACTGCTGAGGTAAATTGAAGCTGTCACAGTGACATTTCACAGCTGATTTTGAGGCCAAGGGGGGAAAAGCGCTCACTAATCAGAATCAAAGCTATCAAGGGGGGGAATCGATGCCATTTATTCAACACAGGAGGAAAGATCAGTGAAATATCACAGCTGTTCACCAGAGGAGGACCCAATGGCCACTATTGGCATTAAAGAGAGTGAGCTTGATCTTAGCGATCGGTTTAGTTAAAATACAACTGCAATATGAGAAAAACAATAACAGGTGACTGATCGCCTGAGGTGCCAGAATAATGAGTTATGAGGGAATAAGAACCATTAAATCAATGCCTTTGGGTAAATTGACCCCATTTTTTTGTGTACCTTTTTATTTACATATGATTTGATTTGAATATAAAGAACATCGGAATTGTTACCAAAAAACACATATTTATGTAGCTTGTCGAAGCTTGCTGTTTTAATTATTTCATGACTGAATTACCATAGCAAAAGAGCAGTACATAGAAATGGAATTTGAAATCAACATTTTTTACCAGGCTAAAACTTTAAAAAATTGCAAATATTTTGCAGATTTATTGTCCCTGTAGGTCCCCTGTTTAATGAAGCAGATCCATACTTGACTTCACTGCATACTTCATACCCTGGACAAGGTAAATATATTTGCCCCTATACATTATCTATGCTTGAGATCGAGAACTTCCAGGTCTCCAACGGCAAGGTCACAGCCAACTATTGGATGTAAATAAACATTCACATGGTGTTCCACCAAAAGCCTTGAAACGTTGAATTTAAACCTGCATTACATTAGATGGCCAACCTACTAAACCTACCAAACCGACAGTCTTGTTAGAGTTTTTTTCTTTATAGTAACAAGCCCTTAAGCTGTGTTGCCAAAAAAATGGACCAAGACCTGTCTCATAACTTATTTCAATGATATTCTTATTATAAGACAATTCATTTCCAACGCTGCCATTTCCTATTGGGTGGTAGTCAAGTTTGACTACCCACCGGCCCACAAACTCCCTGTATCTATCCTTCCCACTCAGAATATCATATGACCTGTAGAGGCACACACAACACATCTTTAGCCTGTCCACTTTTGCTAACTAACAGACCTTTCAAGTGATAAGTTGGTCCGAGTGGCTGGGGGGAGCAACGAAGGGCCAGAGAAATGTAGGCTGTAATAACTGCCAGCCACCCAGGGAAGGAGCATGAAGGCCGGAGCGCGAGTCACATGGCATCCAAGCAGCACATCCTCTCATTACTGAGCAGCGCTGCACCGGATGCTAATCAGTCTCCCTGAGACCTCGGCTCTGTGTGGTTAGTACAGATTTACAGCACTCCTCAGCCCTCCACTTTTATTAAAGATGATATTTCACACAGAAGGAAAGGGGATCTCCAGACAACTGTTAAAATGCAAAGTTTCAAGCATGAAAGGCGAAAACTGCAGGATTATTCCACAGCTATTCCACCGAGGATGAAAAAATGGGAGAATGTGGAACAAAAACATCAAAGAGCCATGGAAGAAGGAGAGATAGAGAGAAAAGCTGTGAAATATTTAGTACCAGTGCCCAACAGGTGGTCAAGAGTGCAATGCAAGGGTATGGTTTAATTAAAATGAATAATAAATGAGTCTTGTTCTTATGTAAATATGCTTTTTGTTTTCCCCTAATTGAAAAAGAAAGCAGATATATATCCCCCAAAAATTACACAAAATGAACATGTTAATACGGAAGCAATTAAATCACAATTAGGTTAATTTAAAGAGGGAGACTTAATTACCGACAATAGCACTGGTTACAATCTTTATGTTGACTGTTATTTGGTACAAATTGAGTCACAAAGCCAATACCTTATACTTACTGCAAAGGCAACAATTCTAAATGTATTTGAGGGATAAAGGACATTTCCAAAACAATCTATTTATGATTAGTAGTATGATTTGATGTCTGTCCAATCGATCCAAGAAGGGTTTGCTATAGATCCTTTCATGTTTCACCAAGTTCTAGAGATATGCAGCAAAAACATGCCACTTTGTGAGTCATTTTACTTAACGAGTCAAGTTGGCAGGACGAATATCGTTGACACTCATTTACAGTTTGTATTTCCTGCCCTAAGCAGGGGATTTTGATTGAGTAATGAAACTGATTCAAGTCTCAAGGAACAAGCCAAGAAGTTGCTTCGGGGAAGACACTATTGGGCCGCGTTTGGTATAAGAAAAATGTGTGGAGCATTCAGAAAGTAACTTCAGATGCTTCTCTGATCAATGGGAATGGAATCCTCCAAGATGAGTAATAATTGATTAACGTTTGGGACTAGGATTGCCAGCTGCTCAGTGTCCAGGGCATTTCCGTAAATATAATAGAACACAATTATGCAGTCTTTCATCTACATCTCCTCAATTGAATTCACTTCCACCAAATATATTTCCCTCACTGTCTTTTTGCTGATGCAAGGGCTGGGAACTTTTGAGTTGTCTAAAGTGCATCTCACTTTAGTGCATGTTACTTCCAGAGATCCCTTTATCCTCATCTGCATCTGAATTGTGCATTGGTAGCTTGTAATAACAAGCTGTGCCATCAGGGTAACAACACTGGGTCTATAGACATCCGTTGACAGTTCACTACTGTGCAGTGTAACTGCTAGTGCCGACACGGGGTTTTTATTAACACTATAGATACTAGACATACTAAATTATAAGACCACCATATTTGATTTCTTGGTTTGGCATGTGGGTGAACCCTCCAGTCCAGAATTGACCTGACTCATCGTTTGGTCATCAACACTTATTGAACTATAGAACTTAACATAAAAGGGTTACTAGTGAGAAGTAATGACCAAAGGTCTTACTTTGAAACTCTCCCTTCTTCTTTTCTTCATCATTATCTTATATTTGAATTTTTTTTCTGTATGTTCTCGTATCATTATTATTCTATTTACATTACATCTTAATGCTATGAACAACACGTAACCCCACAGTAACATTCTTTATTCTTCTCTCATCTGTCTCTTTTTTACCAAGCGGTTCAGTCTGCCAGCCAGAAAAGAGTTTCGTTCAGTAAAGATATACTTTTTGCTTTTAACATTTAATCTTCTTAAAATTAACAGTAAATTATAGACGACAAGTAACTGCACCATTTCAGTGATCTTTTAAGACAAGCCTTTTAAGTTTGGTGGGTCTACAATGAGGGCGAATTCTCGCCCTGTATCTCTAAGATTATTAAAATACAACCCTCAAGGAGAACAAACTGCAAGTTGAGCAACTGCTTTATTAATCTCCCCTTAAATTAGGGAGCAGTGGTGGGCATCCTTTTCCTGTGGTTACCCTCCTGCAGGTTAAACACACTTTCGTGGAGAGTAGAAGCCCTGTGTAGGTTCATGAGCCCAAATGGCCTCCGGTAGTTATTAGACCCACTAACGACAACGCAATTAAGACTTACCGAGAACCACTGAGTGTGCAAAAAAAAAAAAGAGAAAGAAAGTAAACTGTGTGGGAGTGTTTTTATTTGCCTACTTCAGAGGCAGGTCCTAAGTCTATCTGCCCCACAGGTAAGTTTGAATTTCATTTGGCTGTGCTCTCTTTGTGCAAAGCAGGCGACGCTAATTAAATGGGGTTAATTAACATATATTTACAAATTGTTCAATTCAAACTAATTTACGTTCTACAGCAAGAATCTCAATTACAAAGGGAACCAAAAATGGAAATTTTTCTCCGGCATTAAAATGGATGAGTGTTGTTTTATGAAGGATTCTACAGCATCACAGATCTTTTATCCCTTTGCTGAGTAGCCTTTTGCAGTATTTCCAGTGAACAGCATTTACTGGGATCACACAACCAACACACGCCCAAATAAATCATTGATTCCCACTGTGCTGCATTCCTACAACAAGACGGAAGTGTGGGAAACACAGAGAGCGGTCAGTACATGATTTCTCATCCAGTTTGTTGTTATTCAAATTAAATTTTACAAATGATCTTGATTACACAAAATCTAAGACTAAGTAGAAACATACTGTACATGAACTGTTAATGATGTGAAAAATAATTAATTTCTGCCCATAATTCATGCCAGCACCTAAAGAACTGATCAAGATGCAACTTTTTCTGTAATGATGATTTTATCACTCTCATGCATAGTTACAATGATAGATAAAAATAATTATTACAATACAATACAAAAATTAATTTGCAGTAATACGTATCATACAGCATATTTACAAAAGTACATTTGGAGGGAAATCCTTGACACACAATGAATTGATGTAGAGATTTAAGTAAATGTAAAGCAATAATAATGATTTCATATTCAGGTAAAAACTTATAAAGATATGAAACAAAAAAGATTCTTTCGTTTAAATATTTCACATATATTTCAATATAACCACAATGAGGACAAATAGTAACCAACCATATTTAACATTTAACTACTTTACAGAGAAAATCACACTTAAATAAGAAGGTTAAATATTAAAACATATAAATATCAATTATGAGTCTGATGCAGAATGTTTTTCATGGCTTTCACATGACAACAACTACAACTTCTCACACATTTTCAGGGATTGCAACCTAACTACCTGGCAACAAATCCTGGCAAAATATTTGCCTTACACTTAATTAACTCCATCAGTTTTTAAAACAGTGCAAAAAAGTTCATACATTTTAGGTGATTTTTTACCAGTTTTTTGTTGTCTCATACCGCAGAAAAATAGTTGACACAACTTGAAAAATGATCATGGAATATTCTTTCTATTCTATATTCTTGAAACAAAAATTCAAGCCTAGTGCTGCTAAACGATATAGTCTACGTCGCTGACAGAGACAAGCATTATAGTTTTATGCATTATCGTTTTTGTTCCACACATCTCCACCATTCCTATTATTATTCACTATTCCATCCATATCAACAGTGAATATACATATCATGATTTGATAATGTAATATAATTTCCCCCCTCTCTTTTTTAACCAAAGAGCCAACCATTTATTCCGAGCCCCATTTTTGTTCCTAAAGCTTTATCATGCACTATGTATTATTTATTTTAGTCTTCTGTATTACAAATGGTCTTAGAGTGGAGACAAATCCGGGTTCCCCAAACTATCAGGAGGGAAATGGGTTCCTGAAAAATATGTGTCTACAAAGAAATGGCACTGCAGAGTGGCACTGGCCCTAGAGAGTGGCCAAACAATATGTGTGTGTGTCATGGGACGTAATCGCACAGTTCCACTTGAGACAAACACAATTTCATATTAATGAATAATTGAGAAAGTTTTGAACTGAGTTGGGGATGAGCGTGTGCCAGTGATATCTGTGTGTTTCCAATTTTACAATAACACCAGTCACTGTTATTTATATATTTATCTATTATTTATATGTTAATTTATACACACACACACACACACACACACACACACACACACACACACACACATATATATACGTGTACATATATATATATATATATATATATATATATGTACACGTATATATATATGTACACGTATATATACAATATATATATATAGAGAGAGAGAAAGCGAGAGCGACAGCAAGAGAGAGAGCGAGCGAGTGAAATATATAAGAGAGTGTACCGGTCATTTTAATCGGCTGGTATTCTTTTTTTATGCAAAAAGTGCAGTAATTCCTGTTATAATGCTTTTCCACATTATCTGCACTGCACTGCACCTCGAAGATGTAAATTACTGGGGAAGGTTTTTTTTTATCCAGCCGAAAAAAAGATTGATTATTATGAGGATAGTATCTAATTTACAACTGAAATAAACCAATCAGATTGGATATCTAAATCCAATTTCAAATTATTTAATTGTAAATTCCTCAAATTACCTTTTCATTAACCAGCGTTTCCCTTTTTGGATTTACAGTTTCAACGCAGTGAGTGTGCTTGTTAACCTGGGCTCCAGAAACCAGGCAAGGGCTTGTTTGAGACATGACAGAGAGGGAGAGGGAGAGGGAGAGGGGAGGAGGGTGGGAGAGGTGGAGGGTGGCCGCCTCCACAGAGAGAGCAGAGTGACTTGGCTGGGGACGGGGCCGCTCTATACAGCGCCCCCATCCATGCTAATGATCCATGCTCTGCACATAATTAAAGTGCCGATACCCCTCTTCTGCGCAAGGCAAGAGGGGATTCACGCACGCGTCTCCCAACGTAGCTGGAGGAGGTTGGGGAAACTTCTGAACATCTCCGGTCCATTATGTATAATTTCAAAACACATCCCAAGTCTGAGGAAAAGAAACTTTTCATTTTTAATGACAAAGTCATGAATTATTCCATTTATTGTATACACCGTACTCTTTCAAAGGTAGCTGGTCCATGAAAGGTGAAGCTGAATCTAAAGAGAGTCTTTTTTTGCTGTTAAGTAGGACTTAGGGTGGCAAACGACACCTGTTGAGCACCCTGGAAAATGAACAGATGAAAAACTGAAGGGAACATTAAAGGCATGCTTTCTTTCAGTGCGAGGATTCTTACTCCACATCTTTTCTTTTCGTTTTCTATTCTATCTCCCGCACTCCCCTGGCACTCCCTAAAGAAAAGGGCATGGTAGCATCGGAATAACAAAAGGCAACTACTGCTGGTCCCACATTCCCAGATAAACAACAATACACTGCACTAATGCACAAAGACTTCTGAAGGAGTCCATGGACTCACGGAGAGCTGTAGAGACTTTCACTTTTATTACTGAACAAACTTCCTGAAAAGAGCACAAAAGAAAGACTGACAAAAGAAAGACTGACAAAATCTCCAAGTCTGAAGAAAAAGTATTTTTGGGGAACAAAACATCCCCCTTATTCAGTTTGGAACTCCAAAACAATAGAGCATTTTTTGTTTTTTTGGGAACCAAAATAACTAAATAAAACCTTGATACTTGAATGTCACTTTTATTGTGCGTTTGATTTGTGCTTTCAGTGATGATTAAAGTTATCCTAAAATATTACAAAGGTAATAAAAGAGCGACCCACTCAAATAAAATTCCACTGCATGATCTGTGGAATTATCCTACTCTTGCCTCTGAATAACAGCTGTTTCGTCTTTTAATGACAATATTACTAGTGGTTGCACATCCTGGGACTAAAACGCTTGCGTTTATAAACCAATAATGATTATCTTTGATACATGATTAATTAGTATGTCCTAAGGTTGCAATTCCTCTCTGAATTTCTCAACAGGCTGACTTGAATGCTCAGTATGTGACCGCTTTCTGGATTTAAAGTTTAAAACTCCCGGCCTCTGTTTAGAAAATGAGATAGAATATGCATAACATTTTAATTGTGATTCATTATGCATGACAGAACTTGTTTGTTATTCAACACTAACGAACATAGAAAATTACAAGGCTTGCATCCATGATTGGTCGGATGTACTCATCCACTGTGTGGGTTTTCAAGGTGAGGGAACAGGGTGCAGTTTAAACATCTGGCCAATAGGTGTCCTTACAAACCACAGGTTGAACTATTACAGTGCTGCCTGCAGCAGGATACTGCCATTAGCTCATGCAGATATCATTTTCAGTTGTTCTCACCAGCACTAGTTATTATAAACACTAGTCATCAAACAAAATCATAGGTAGCGGTCAAAAATGGTTAAACATTTACATAAGAGGTTCTCCTTTCTTCTCCTCACCTTGTCTCTTGTAGAATTATTAGGTTACATTTTTAGGTAGTGTTATTTTTAGTTTCCATCATAATAATGATAATAATCATAAAATCTTATTAAAAAACGGTTAATCATATGCTAGACTTGCTGTGCAGGTATGTGAATAAGTGTGAGCTATTCTCTTAAGTTGCAAGATTGAATTCGCAAAACGTCATTTTACATCTCACTGTTTTTGCCCACGTGTCCATACAAACGTAAGCCCTCCTTATATTCTACATATGGCACCCCTGGTGTAATCAAATATGCAAATAGTGCCTCCAAACTCCCACAGGCAGCCAATGCACATGTCACATAAATAAACATACACAAATTAGTTAACAAGGTAGTCAGAGGAAGGACTTCCGCAGGTCTTTGATAGCGCACCAGTGTGCCATAGAGTATTCTAATAGGTCGTCCCTCTTTTTCTCCGCTGTTGGCATACCATCTGGCCTGGGTTAGGACCACATCCCTCAGGCTGGCAAATAACGAAGCGCCGCGTCCTCACACCGCATCCAACCGGCTCGGGCCTGCCGCGGCTCCAGGGGGGATTGCGTGACACTTATCTTCCCTCCTCTACGCTTTCCTATCCCTATCCGTCGGCACCTTTGACTGCAGAGGGAGAGAGGCAGACCTCGGCTAGCAGGATAAAAGGCCCCTCCATCACACTGCCCTCCAGGTGGGGAGAGAGCCCAGGATGAGAGGGACGGGGGGCCTGGCAGGGTGCAGAGATGTGAGGCCCATTTAGATACGTCTTTGGATGCTGGAGAAGCTGTTGAATTTTTTTTTTTTTGCTCTTCACCCCCTCGCTCTCCTTTTGTTGCCTTTGGAGACAAAAGGCATGCAAATATTGGCACACCACCATTCAAAACCGCAGGTGAAAAGCATATTCAAAATGTCAGGGCAGTTATTCAGCGCAGCGCCGCTTTTGGAAGAGCCAGACGGCTGGATGGAGACTCTACCACTGGGTGTTTCGTGTGTCCTGTGTGCTGCCCCACGTGCTGCACCGGCACAAGCAAGTGCGCTATACAAACTCCACGTTTCCTGAATGCCGTGTGTTGTGGTACGCAAAATAACCCAAACAAAGGCTTCTTCCCAAGCTGAGATCAGCTGGGGGAACAAAGCAAGATGAAGGGGTTGATTCAGTCAAATTAACCTCCTTGCATGGTTCCATTCCTCCCCGATGTCTATGTTTCCCCCCTTTCAGGAATGTGCTGAACCCCAACATCTGTGTTGTTATGCCGGGGCTGGATAGAGGCGGGATGAAGGAGGGGTGGGTCGGTGGGAGGCCTCTTTTTCTTGGAGCTCCTCGTTTAGATCCAGGCGCGGGACACCCCCTGGGAGGCTGCAGGGTCTGGGTCAGCCATATGGCGGCAGAAGCCCCCGGAGGAGCCAGTCCGATAAGCTGGATCAGCTTCATCACTTCCTGACCAAGGCCTGGGCCGCACCACTGAGCAGGTAAATAGGGGGGGGGGGGGCTAGTCCCTAAGCAGCAGGAAGCAGAGCAGCAGCATTTGGAGGCCGAGGGAAGAGAAAGGAAAGTGGTCTCATCCATGGGATCTGCAACACTCAGGGAAATTAGGGGTTTTGGAAAACTTGGAGACTGGAAATATGCTGAGCCTCTGTGATTACATGCTTTAATGTTTGTTTGTCAAAAGTGTTTTTAAGCCTATTTGGCTTTGGCAGATCTCGTCTTAGATCCCACTACAAACACTAGTTTTTTTTGCTCTGCTGCTTCCCTCTTGGCCAGGTCTGTCTTGGAACATTTATTTTTATTCTCAAAGTGACTACCTGGTTAAATACAGTTATATTATTATTATTATTCATAATAATTATAATAATAATAATAATTATTATTATTATTATAATAATAATAATAATAATAATAATAATAGTAATCTTAATCATAATCATAATCATAATATTAATGACAATAATAATAATAATAATCATAATCATAATCATAACAATAATCATAATCATAGTCATAAACACAATAGGTCACATTTGAGGGGACTCTATGGGAAATCCTCCATTTGTCTTTGGGCCATGATTTGTGTTTGTAGGTAATGGTTAACAAACCAATAACTAATACCTTTTGCAGAATACTATTAGATTTAGGGGGTAGTGGTTCTTCAATGGGAACGAATGTTCACAGTGATAGAAATAAATATCTATATATTCAATATTTGATCAAAACAATTCCTGAAGTGAGCTCAATTTCATATTCCCACAGTGGCAGAATAAAGGTGGCCTGGTACTATTAGCCACACTGGTCTAGTAAACCATTGCATCTGTTTGTCGTTAGAAAACTTTTTGACAACGATTTTTGGAACCTGAATAGTTTTCACAACACACTCGCACCTGCCCATCGGTTTCGGTGTCCAATGCAACAAAACCTCGGCCCTCAGGAGCTCCACACCATGTTTCTATTAAAGAGAAACAGACAGCTCATTTGTCTGCTAGCAGGTGCACCAATCGCCACTGGGAGCGGACTGTACCACTGTGGCCTCAACCAGGCAGGCTGTGTTCCTGGGTGAACACCCCCGTGGTGATTACGGATGTACAACTCCGCCAAGGGAAGGGTGTATGAAATGAGACATGGCCAGTGTTTTGGGCTTGGTGCCAATTGATGTTGAAAAATAGAAATGAAGGGGTTTCATTTTCCCTCCGACACACTTGGCAATGTGGAATAATAGGCTGAGTTCACTTGAGATAATACTTTTGATGTAAAAAAAAAAAAGAAGTGTAATCTAAACTGTACAAAATGTATGGTGGCACTGGGATTACAATCATTTGTATTAAGTACTAAACGTGGTGTTATCTTGATTAAACGTTCCACATTTTCAGGAATGGATTGGACTTAGGCCCATTAGTCAATTCTCCGATAAACTGCAACGGTTGAAAAATTGTGCTGAGCGACCACATCCCTCTCCAAATGTTTTGAAATCCCTTTCACATCCCTGTCTGCTGCAAGGCCTTCCTCCCTTTGTTGCTCACTTGCACCTTGGCTTCACATTTCACATTATAAGCAGTAAATGTAAGACACCAAGGGGAGATGTAGCTAGAAGCATGAATAAACCTCTCCTATTGAACCAGGACGTGCCAAGTTAAGGTTAAACACAAGAAAGGCATTTGCAACTTCCCTGCAGGACGCATCGGCAGCACCAGAGCGTTTCCTGCAGCCATTAGGGCGACAAAGTTTTACCACCTGCTTTCCATAAATTCCTGTTGAGTTTAGCTAGACAATAATATTCCCCTTAAGAAGGACCTCGATGTCCCTGGAGATCTATATGCTTGTGTTCAATTAGGAGATATTGCATTTGGACTAGTGACCTGTGTGGAAAACATCCACTCTGTTTTTAATACAGTCAGAGATCTTTAGGCTTCTTGCTATCTTATTTCAATGTTATGTATGTCCTATGAACTATTAAAACATACAGTTGTACATGTCACTCCACCACAACTCAACTGCCATATCATAATGAGCTCATGCCCTCCTGGTTGTTAGGGCATTATATGAAACAATGGACTGGACAATGGAATCTATCAAATAAAAGGATCTCAATGATTCGCATGGGTAGTAATTAGACCTACATCGTGTGAAGGAAATGTAATGGCTAACACGTATAAATACACCTGAAGGGGATTGACAGCGAGGTTAATTGTGTTTCACAATGAAGGTGTCAAAAGAGACAATCCCTGTCCCTTGAGAGAAGCAACTGTGGGGAGACAAACTTTCCCGGTTTTCACTCTCAGCCAAGTTTCCAAGCAGGAGCTTGTCGTTCTGGGTTTGTTTGGCGTTTCCGAGATGAGTGAGGGATTTGATGTGCACATTAAGAGACGCTGACATGTTATTGTCTGCCATCCTTTTGGTCTTCATCTCTAATGGAGAATGGCTTGCCTCTTGTATTTATAATGCATGCTCTTAGAGACCGTTACAGGTGCCACAGTGAGACGCCGTACCAGTCTCTTTGTTGATATTCACTCAACATACATCTTGTTTCTCAATCTGGTTGACAGCATAGAATAAGGAATATGGGCAACATATTCACTAATTAGTCATTCGCCAGACAACGGGGGCCTTCGCCTACTTCACCTGGTTCCTAATTAATCTGCTGTGTTTATGCTAACCATTATCACCTTGACAGCTCTCTCCCTTCATCCTGGGAAGGGGCTCTTTCATGACAAATTACTAGGCTGGATGCGTGACACCTCTCTGACTCGACGGAGGTGTCCCGTGCCGGGGACAAAAGCCCAGATGACTCTGACGGAGCAGTGTCTTGAAGATATAAGCTATTCAAATGAGATGCTAACGGAGAGGGACTTTGTGATGCTGGATGTCTAATGTTAATGTTCTCATTTGAATATAAAAGAATGGTTGCCTTTTTTTCTGGCGGATCAAAAGTGAGTGTTTGGGAGCTGTGGTTCTGTGCTCTTCTTCTGGTATGACTGACAAGACAATGAAAAAGTGAACCAATCCTACTGGTCTTTGTTTATCGTGCTGACGCTGTTTCACTGCAACCACCACATCGCTCTTGTTTCGTTTGACATAATAAATCTATAGCAAAAAAGAATACGGTAAAAACAATCTATATTGAAGGCTGTTCAATATGTAAGTAGACATAAAATGACAAGACAACTCGACATCGTCAACAGATATATTTTGTCTTTCAAGTGTGATAAGTTGGATGTGTGGCTACTATTCTGGGCGGTCTGAGATCCATGAGAGAAAAAACAAACATTCCTTGCTACCATAATACCGTAAAACTTGTCACAACACACTCATCAATGTACTACCAAAGTTGACATATACACGGTGATGCTTTCTCATGATAAAGCAATTACAGTTTGCTTGGGTACATTTTCAAGAGGGGTCCATCATATGCCTGAACCCAACAGAACGCCCTTCAATCAATAGTGGATAATAATTCATGCTAAGGGGCTCCAGGTATGCCATAGGTTTTATCTACTAGGCCATGTCTGACATCGTTGTTGAAAATAGAGTCAAAGGCATGTTGTATAATTCAATAAGCCTCATATTAAAGAATTGATATATTCGTGTTAATTACGCCACGGTGTGAGAGAAATGTTGTACATAGTATTGCCAAAAGGATTTTTACTTTTGACCTTGGTCTATCTGGATCTGCGTCATTACAAGACTTTCATTACGGCTAATCATTTCAAAAACATGTCTATAAGCATAGTGGGGAATACCTAGGTATTTTATTTAAATTATTAAAAATAAATTCAAAGGTTGGAGTGAATGATTAGACGACGGATTCATCTATTCATATGCATTATGGATTTGACTATTTATTTAAGACAATTAAAGCACTGAGATATTACAGTAGAACCGAGGAGAGGAAGAGAGAGGGGAATAAGCAAGTCTGAAATGTCTACAGTAGAATGAATGAATAAATGAATGAATGTTCTGAGAAGTAGTTGGGCCTGTGATACAACACAACTTCACGGGGCATGCCTGTGTGTGAATGTCCCCCAGTAGTGTAAATACTGTGCTGTATTCTTTCTGCTAAACAAGTCGCTCAGTGGAAATTGAATGGCCTGCATGTGTATTCTCCATAGGCTGCCTTTGACAGTTGGGGGGTTGCCTAAGGCTTCTCCCGAAGCGACAACCTCAGTCACTGGTGGCAACGATATAGCTGTAGAAAAGATAGGCCTTTTCATTGCAAGCTAGTGCAGATATACATTTGACTAGCACTGTCACTTAGTACTGAGCTTTCCAGATAAACTCCTATGGGTCTGATTCAAATTGACAGAGACCTGATCACTATCTGCACTATCGACTAGAATAGAGACAGTCACATTAGCTAAATGACTATCCAATTAGAATAGGAACTACCACCTAGGCTATGGACAATTTTAATGCTACACAGCTTTAAGGCTATGGAAACCTTAGCTTCTAAAGATATACAATTGTAGTGCAGGGTTTTAAGTCAAAGACATTGCTAGCTTGCCCTGTTGTATATTGCATTAACTTTTTAACATGTAGGTGCAGTAATAACCCTTTGTGTCTAACCGGGCTTCATCTCATTAATTTCACTAATTATTATCCCTTTTCATTTTATTTCTACGGGCAAAACTCCGCAGATCAGGTGCCGTGAAATAATTAGCTATTCCCAAAATTGCACGAGTGTGTTTGGAGCGGGGAGGTCATGGGGGCCAATCAGGAGGAGTCTGACGTTCGGAATTACCTGAACAATACCTGGAGCAATCTGTGGACCCAATTAACTTCCCACTGAGACCAAATGTATACATCATTTAAAAAGACAGATATGAAGACCGAAAGAGAAAAAAAAAACACCAAGGCTACCCCATTCCCCTCGTCCCTCCCTTTCTTTTTCCCTATCCCCATTGCCTCACATGTGAAAACAATTGGCTACTGGTTGCTCTGGTATGCAAAAAGAGTCGGGGGAGGGTGGCGGGGAGTCGCCCTTTATTCCATGGTGTAATCAATGTGCTTTTTGAATGAGTTCATTTGAATGCACTCAATCACGCCCCTAATGTTGATGGCTCACGGGTGTGAGCAATCAGTAATGCGGGAGTGTTATACGGCTCGGGTTTGGGCCCATATCATCAAATATTCATGGCATCAAAAACGTGCATCAAAATAGAGGTGAAGAGAATTGCATTTAAGCTTCCTCTGTGTGGGAGCCCTGCACTGTCTCTCATTGTTCTCAGTACTTCTGTAAAGAGGCGATTGGATCAGTTGTTCTTTTGTCATACTTTCTGCAGTGCTTATTTTGGAGTGGCAGAACATACTTTTTTTTCCACCCACTCTCCTTCGGCTTATTTGCTGAGATGGACGCCTGCAACTTGTGCTTTCAAGCCATAAAGGTCTCTTGTCTAAATGGGCATACAGCACAAAAGCAAGTGATGCAAAAAGGTGAAATAGGCCTATAACTATCCAACTCAATTGAGCCCGCCTTTCCTCACTCTTCATCAGTCTCGCCTGCCTCTCGCCTCGCTGTCTGCCACTCTGTTTGCCACTCTGTTTGCCTTGTAGATGTGAGTGTAGTATTCTCTCTGTCTCAGGCAGTTACTTTGTGTGCAAGATTCGCTTGTGCACTCATGGTACCCCCCCCCCCTCTTTTTTCTGCCCCATCTCCCCCCAGTTATATTACATTTGCAGCCGACCCTCTTTAAGTCTATTTCATAAAATGTATGTTTTAAAGAGTGCGTAAATTCTTAAAGATGCCCTTGGCTTTTATCTGTCATTTTTAAGAAAGCCTTTTTTCTGTTAAGAGGGAGGCGTTGGTCCCATTTTGCTTGCATAAACTGCATATGAAATCTTAAAGAATGCAGGGCTGTCACACTCACACTCCCTCTCCAAAGATCGGCATCACCTGATCATTAATTATGGACACCGAGGTCAATTGGTTTGGGTTCGTGGGCAACAGGTAGTATCGTTTGGTGTCTTAGTTCTTTTGCGAAGTTTATGGCCATCGTTTGTGTTTATTGTTTCATTTAGCACGACTCACTTAGATGATAAAATCTTTTTTCATCCTGGTTCACAAACATTCAACACAATTCAGCTTAGCCTTAAACTTTAAATCTTTTTTATGATAACTTATGTATGCCATTGTAATACTAATTAATTTCATAAATAAACGTCCTTGTACTTGATGCTAGACAAGCCCTCTATCTAGCATTTGTGAGCAACGTACGTCCCATTGTACTTTATTGACCTGCCACGTTCAGTGGAAGGGAGCAGGCTGTAGAGCGAGCCACAATTACCTCTTATTAGGGATCTGCCTCGTGACGTGCCACGCAACTCCCCTATTTTCCCACTCGCCAAACCTCTGGTGGTGGGAGACGGGCAGAGGCCTAGCGAAGAATGGAAGGTTGTGTCTGGGGCTGCTATCATAGTGGAGTGAGTGATAGTGTCCTGCTGTGCTTCCCTCACAGATCAGAGATCACAGCTCCACACGGCTCACTCCAGAGATGCTGGCCTTCTACAATATTTACCAACTACATGGGCGCTTTCTATCTGTCAGCCTCACACACACACACACACATCCACTGAGGCTGCTGGAAGTGGCTCCAAGTCAGAAGTCAACGTGCAGCCAGTGGGGTCTTTGAAAAGAACGAATCATTGTATTAATTACAGCTAAATGTGTCTACGTTACTGCATAAAATAATTGCAAGTCGGCTAAACTCATACGCGGAAAGTGTTATGACGCAGAGTAATCATAGTTCAAGTACGGTTCCAGCAAGGGGGGGGGGACAACTGAAGTGCTCTCGGGAGTGTTTTGTTTGTGTGTACGTGTGAGAGTGTGTCGTGGCTTCTGACACGGCTGTGTCCACGTGCGCCTGTGAAAGTGTGCGTGAGCGTCGTGGCGGCAGTGCCAGGCAGGGTCAGCTGGAAGTGACCTAGGGATGTTATGAGCCTTTCCATCATGGACCCGGACGGGGTCGTTCCAGACGAGGAGGGATGAGGCCAGCCCATCGCCCTGTGAGCCCGTCGTCGCCGTCCCCTGGGGGATTGGCACATTACTGTCAGACCCAGGGTTCTCAAATAAAAAAGGAACTCGTGAGGGCCGCACCCCTTTCCAATAAAGGCTCCATGGCCGCCTGGCCCATAAAAAGTGGCTCTCTCAGATGGAGGGGTTTCCTCTTTGACGACGCCTCCTCCTCCTCTGCTTAAATGAGAGCTGTTTTTATTTCCCTCTGAGGAATAAAGACACAACTATGACAAGAAGGTGGGTGGTTTTATAGGAGAATTGATGTACTGGAAATACCAAATGATATAGATATTGGCAGCTGTTCCTTTACAGTAGTACTTATGCCAGGACTTCAAGATGTGTGAGAAAATCCCTGGTTAGTTAAACTAATGTTTCAACAAGAAGTGCTCTCGGTTGAAAGCCTCTCAACCACAGTCTTTCTGTTCTTCACCTTCTGATAGAACTTAATAGTGTTCACCGTGTTAATCAATTCTATCCTAGATCCCATATCAGTCCATGCTGGCCAGGGTAATGAGGGGCCCAACAACATAAGTACCCCAGATGGCCCCTTGGTACCCTCATAAGCTTATTATTCCCCGCCCCTTCCGTAGATAAACTCACTGAGCAACCTACAATAAGAGAACCAGCACCATAACCACCAGACGTACTCATCAGCCATCAAACCCGCACTAACGACGCACCTGATTATTTGGTTGTCATTGCATGGTGGTGTTCCACATCAGCGCTCGCTCCTGTCTGATCTACTGGTATACGCTGGCTGATTTAAGGTTTGGGGATGTGACCGCCTCAGGCAAGTTATTCTAAGAGTCCCCTGATGTCAGTGGGACTGCCTGGCAGAATAAAAGGCGAGGCAATAAACCGGGGTGGGGGGGAAAAGCAGAGCGCAGTCGCGTTGAAACGGGGGGGCCTCCCCGAGGCAATGGCCCAACTGCCCTGTGGTTAAATCTTCCACTGAAAGTGTAATCATCACACTAGAGCCCCACGGAGGGAGAGAGGGATGAGGAGGAAGAGCGAGAGAGATCGACAGAGACAGAATGGCGGCGGGGAGAGGGGGGGCAGCAAAACAAAAGCCACCCGTCTCGGTTCTGTCCTCTTTGTCTCTAATCTGAGAGAGAAACCCTGGCAATAAGAAAGGGAATTAGAAGAGGCTGCCGCGAAGACGACTCGGCGGGCAAAATGGAGGGCTATCTGAGAAAGATCACAAGGGTTTAGTGTAGCATTGTTAGCTCCTCTGATGTGTTGAGCGATATAAGCATTAGGCCCGTTCCCTAATCCTATCCATAGGCTATACTTTATTGTCTGGTACTTGTAGTTAAATGGATGATGGTACTTTGAGCTGCCTACAAAAAGAGAGGCTCCCTGATGGAGACTCTGATTGCCGATTCATGTCACAATACTGTGATGGCGGTAACGTGCTACCATGGGTCTTAATCTTGATTTTGGTAATGATAAGGTTCGTTTATGCTTGCTAGACATCAATGGTTACCTAATAGCTGGCTGTGAATATCTCCATATCCCGGTTTAATGCCTCTCACTGGCTTGCCTCCCTTTTAAGGGAGTGAGTGCACAGCGTGATCCTCCACTATAAATCACATTTAATGCCCCTGGCCTGTTGAGGGAAGTAATGTTCCTGGCAATATTATAATTGCCTCGTTTTGAATGCCTATGAGTTGTCCTCCTGACTCACATTTTTGGGGTGCTTTAGTCTTGAAAATCCTGTTTACATTTTACATGCATAAAGCAGTGCAAATAAGCAGCATGCAGTTTGAGTCACACCAATGTGTATTGCACGAACAACGTCAATTGCCTTTTTTTGTATTTCTATTCAGGGACTCAGCTTGAACATGACCTCTTTTATTCTTGCCGGTGAATTGTGGCAGGTTGCGTGGGCATGCGCATGCTAATTACGACAGGAAAGGTCAAACTAATTAGCGCTCCCTTTGAACTCGCCGTAGATGTTTCCTGGTAACGTCGCATAGAGCAGACGGGGTTCAGCTTCATCAAGAGCAGCATGCAATGTAAATATATTAGTAGCTCATAATAATGTCACATTTTGAGTTTGACAGTTTGATTGTCTCTTGGTGAGGTTGAAATTGTTAAGGTTTTTCACGTTGCTCTTTTGGCAGTACAGTTAACCTAGTTTAACCGTAAACACAGCCTTTGTGTAATTTAAAACAAGGTTCTGTAGCAACCCATTTGAGCATCCAAACAGCCCGCTTTATCAAGTGAAGAGTGAACACTTTGCGGGCCATTAAATTCGCACAACGCCTAATCGTCTTTGTTTAGATATGTTAAATAAAGCATATCATTACGCTCTGGCGGGCGCTAAGTGGTACTTTAAAGGTCCATAAATTCAATCAGACACTGCTTGATGCTGCCCCTGGATCGTGTTAGTGCAGTGACACTCATGATCCCGCGAGCGCACAGGAAGCAGTTTTTTTTACAATTATTACCTGGGATTGACATTTATATTGTCATTCTGTCATTATGGTAGCCCTCCTCAACCGATAGGGGCCTCATATGCTTTCCCCAATCTAAGCCCCCTCCTTTCCCCCAGCTTGGCCGGCCGTTTGTCATCACATATAGCTGGGAAAGAAAGCCTTGCCTCCCCGGTCTTTCTGTCATTAGAGGGGTCCCTTTAGCCTGGTGCTAATGTGCGGTTTAGTGGCTGCCGCAGCGTATGCTAAAGAGGTCCTGACACACGGCAGGGACTCCTGGGGGTCTGAGAACGGGCGTATTGGGGATTTGTGTGTATACCTTTGTGTGAGGGAGAGCATGTGTGTGTGTGTGTGTGTATGTGAATATGTGTGAGTATGTGTGAGTGTGTGTGCACTGGGGTTTGGAGGGGGAGCACACGGGGGTGAGGAAAGGGTCCCAGCGGTTGTTTGCCTGTTTTCCATCAAGAGTCCTCATCTCCTTTATCCCCTTTGTGGCGGAGGGCCTCCTCGGGCAGTCCCCTCCGAGGGGGACCTAAAAAGAGCAGCTGCTGGGGAACGAGTGCCATTTCCTCCTGCTGTCACCAGCACACTGGCAACCTGCCCCCCCTCCCCGCCCTGTCCTCCTGCAACCCCCCAAACTCCCTATTAATATGCATATGAACTTGTTTCTCTTAGTTCTGAACTCCAATGACAAAGTGGGAAAGCATATGCCTGAAATATTCATGATGGTGTGCAGTAATTAAACGCTAGCGATAGGGACTCTGCAAGGGAGAGTCACTACCCCACTGAGGGAGTGAAAAATGGCCATTATTGTTTCCGTGGGAGGAGAAAAAAAGAGATGGTGTCCCCTGTTTTTCAAGGAATTTCTTGGAAGCATTTTACTCTTGAGTGCTTGTTGTGCAGAAGAAAATAATTTTGAGCCCTGGGTTAACGAGTCGCGTGGGAAAAAGCAGAACATTGTTAAAGACGGATCACAAAACACATCATTATTTGTAACATGCCCTTTTCCCCATGTATTTTTTTCCCTTCCATGTCTTTATAGTAAACCTGAAAACATTATTCCACTAATATGCTACTGCTGGCAATTTACATTTAGTAGGGTCTCACAGAATAGTGTGCTTTTAACTTATACTTACTTCTCATTTACACAATTATACAGTAAAGTGTTCATCTTTGGAATAACATTAACTTCAGGGGGAAAATGAAGTGATAATGGGAAAAAAATAATTTGTGTTTGTCGTTTTATCAAGCATCTAATCTTCCTGAAGTCTTGCTGCTGACTCCATCTTTGTTATCTGGCGTTCAGATCATGTGGGGGAAAAAACATGTGCTATTATGAGTTAAAAACAAATAATTTGATGTGAGAGAGAAAAGGTAGCACCAGAGAGTGCTGCAGACCATACACAGGAAGAGCTAGAGGACACACAGGTGTACTCCCTCATGGAGCCACTAGAGAGAGGGAGAGAGAGAGATGGTTGGGAGAGGGCTTATAGGAGCGGGGGAATGGAGGGAATGAGGCAGGAAACGAGGGACGGAGACAGTGGGAGAGATGGCGTCGTAGAAGGAGACACTGGAAGGAGAGAGAGAGAGAGAGAGAGAGAGAGAGAGGCGGAGAAAGCAAGGCAGAGAGAGCGAGTGCTCTGAGGGGGCTGCAGGGACTTGACAGCCAGGTAGATTGTATCTGACACAAAGCCGGGAGATGAAAGCAGAGCGGACAGCTGGCCCACTGCACTCGGCGCACTCCATGCGGCTGCACTCACCTCGCCACGCCACCCCGTCCCCCCCTTCCCGTCCCTGTCCCCACTTCGTTCACCTCAGAGGGGTCCTGAGGGGTCTCTCCGACGTTCCCCAAGGGGATCCCTGGATAGTCGGGACCCTGGCCCGCTTCGCTCGCCGACCGATCCGTGGAGATGTGGTCTGGGCTCCGGCTTCGCTCGTCTGCTCCCTGTCTCGGCTCTCTCTTGCTGCGTTCTCCTCCCCTCGACTCCGCTTGGTGCCTGTCATCCCCCCAGCCCACTCAGCGCCACACTGGCTTGTTTTGTCAATAACCATTTATTTGTTGCTTGGAATGGCGGCAGCCATTACATCTGACCTCCCTGTTTCATCAATTATGGATAGATTATTGGATGTGAACATCTGCAAGAGCTTGCTGTTTGACTCACCTCCTGGCAGGGATTAGATAAAGTATTAAACTGCTGTTTATTGTCAGGCCAAAACTCTACTGAGAGTCCGGGAGGGAATTCCTCCGACGTCCCTGTAACAAAAATAACTCCCAACAACAAGGCACCTTCAATGGTTTAGTAGCGCTACCCCTGAGGCCTCCTTTTTTTCTCACCATACATCCTAAGCCATTCACTATCCCCGCTGGTCACTGCTCTTGTAGTCAGAGACCCGTGCTTGGAATCAGGCTGTTCAGTCCTTGATATTGTTTTTGGATAATACACCATTAGTCATAAACACACACGCACGTGCGCACACTCACACTCGCAACCACACCTGGAAAGAGGAGCAGATATATAATATATAGTGTATGTATATATATATATATATATATGTAAGTCCCAGACTTTTGATCCCAACAGCCCCTTTCCTTTGTGAAGGGCCTTCAATCTCTGTACTAGAGAACTGACCATCAGTGAGCTAGCCACTGATGATGTCAACGGTGTGTGTACTATAGGCCCATACAGACATACTCACTCACAGGGGGCAGAGAGATATTTAAAAAACACTTTTAGGCTATTTATTTTTAAAATAGGCCAAATAAGATATTTAAATAATGAATTATAGATTTGGATGTTTTTTGTTGGCTGGGTATGTAACACTGGCATGGTCTTTGAGGAACCAGTGGAAAAGGAGGTGGGGTAGCATTGCAGCTGAATTAGGGTTAGTATGCTACACACTTTGCGGTGTTTCTGTATCTGTCCAGAACAAAACATTTATTTATATTAATATCACCTTTTTCATCATAACAAATACTTTGATCATACAGCCCCTTGTCTTGCCATTACATGTGTCATCACAGATTTATGATACATTTTTGACAGTTTTTAATACAGGCGAAAGAGAGCAATTTTCTCCTTAATTACCTCTCTGTGGTCTGTTTTGTGGAACATGTAAATTTGTTGTTTGGGGTTTTTAATGCAGTCTCTTCAACGCCGTCTTCATAATTAGAATGTAATGGAGTAATCTGTGCAACACTGTTGCACACTAAACATAGCACAATACAGACACAGTATATTATCCCCTGGTGCGGTTTGCATTATTTAACAGAATTAATCAGCATGTAAGCCCCCTACATCACTCCATTTTTAGATAAGAAGAAACCAAAGTCGCATTATCATAATTTCCCGGCAGTTTGTACTCGCCCACTCAGAAGAGAGCACCAGTGACTGCCTGCCTTCATTTGGGAGATGATAATTATGATCTGATTGAGTGGAGGGATCATGCAGTGTTGCATTTTGCACACTGGGGCAAAAGACAACTAAAGTGCCTGAAACTTGAATGAAACTCGATCAGTACTATGCAAACTAATAAGTAGGTAAATGTAAGTATATTGATGTGATTTAATGGGACGTTTTTTCTACAATGTTGAGAAAATAAGGATAGCTTTGATTCCCCCTTCCTTTTTACTCAGGTCCTGTCCTTAAAAAAACCCCAGTTATCAATGATAATCAATGATCATATTCTGAAGGATATAAAAAAGCGCTTGAAACAGTCAGTAATAACCTCATATTTTCAACTTTCTAGCCAACACTGACACACTGGCCATAAAGATCATTGTAATCAAGCAGTGTTACTGTATACAAAAGCATTTGCTCTTGTCCAAACTGAAAACAAGTGTTTAATGATACAAGCTGGAAGAAGGAACCCCAACAGTAACAATGAATAAAATAAAGAGATAACCGACCAGGTTTTCCAGCAATCCACTTTATCTCAACCCAAACAGGAAAACATAGATGCTGCTTCAAGAAAATGGGATTATTATGATTTCGAAATATGACAGACTGGCCCAAAAAGGAGTTGTTTTTTTACCTGGTGAGTACACGTCTGTGAAACCAGATTTCCTCCCACTGCCTTCCAAGGGTTGCTGTTGCACTCCCCTTCTAGTATTTTCTTGTCAGAGCCCCTCACGGTTCACCTTCAAGGCACCTGCTCGGCTGTCAACACCAGTTGCGAAACAGACACTGAGCATTTGCGAGGATTCACTGAAAATGAAGATATGCTATTTCCTCTGTGTACAACCCCCCCCCCAAAAAAAGAAAAAACAAAAAAACTGATGCGTAACCTGAGCATTTTCATTAATGCCTTTGGATGGTTTAGGTAGTGATGTAACCTCTGTCAAACAGGAACTGTCTTTTTTTTTCTCTTCAGGCATTGAACAAAGAGGATGAAAACCTCCCGTGTGCAGAAGAGCAGCGGGGCATCCCGCATCAAAATACCAGCGCAGGTTGAAAGGCGCAAAATAAGGTCAGTGTCACCGCACTGCATTATTAATACGCTCACTGCTTATGTCCTCGCCCGTTGAATCTGTGCACACCAAGATGCTGCCTGCTGTAAAATATTGATGCAATTTCGCAGCTTTACACGTGGCAAATGTGAAGAGGGAGAAATCGGGTTGTTCACACAGACAGGCCTGGGGATGGCGTGTCGCCTGGTTCTGTAAGACAGGCCGTAATCACTCTTAAAATGGCGCCACTGAGAACATAAGCCGCTGGTCAGGTGGGCTTGTTTAGTGATCATGTGACCACGTAAAAGGTTACGGAAGGCGTCATGGCCACGGGCTGGTCGATAGAAGCGAAGGTAAGAGAAAACATTGCACGATTTCAACGTGACCTCGAATAAAGTTTGGAAAATGGAGACTGGTAGGTATTCATTATTAAATAGACTTCATAGCTTTTCAGTCAGTACATATGGAAGTGTTGATACTACTTGGAAAAGGAAATGGAAAAGGTAACCCTATCGTAATTCTGAGATCGATGTCCTGAAACACTTCACAGTATTTATTCTGGATAGTATTTATATAAGACTATCTGGAAAGCTCACTCATTATTTGGTTGCATGTGACTTTGTCTTTGGTTGCTACTCTGTGATACATTTTTCTATGGCCCACACAAGAAGTGATTTGTGGAACAGGTAAGTAACCAAGCCTCTAGCACATTTTAACCTTCCCAATAGTGAGTAAACAAGTGTTTGTAGGCAGTGTTTCATTAACCTTGTTGGTATTTTATCCCTGAGTCAACTACTGTGGGATGTGCATGCATGTGTACAGCACGCTACCCTCCCCTTTTTAATAACCATCTCTCTAGTAAATACTTTCTACAAATTATGCCAGATGTTTTAGGAGACACATGACATACAACTCAATGGCATCCGAGTCCCATGCCTGCCCCAAAAACAGACACAAACACACACACACAAACAGACACACACACATACACACACACACACACACACACACACACACACACACAAACACACATATACACAGGTCTCTCTAATCAGCAACATGTGCCAGCCTTTTATTAGCTCATCCAACCAGGCTCTCTGTCTGTTCAGTGGGATCATTTGCTGGTTAGGCCATTGTAAATCATCCCGTGATAATGCCCCGGATTAGCATACTATCAAACATCTTTCTTCATGCATCATATGGCATCTGTCTCGCAGCCCTAAGTGGTTTATTGGAGTGCGAGCTCCTCGTGCGCCGCCATTAGAGCTCCAGCGGCTAGACGGGCCGCCCCGGCGCAATCTGCTGCGGCTAGCGTTAGCATTAGCAGATGCGTGCGGAGGGCGCAGGCTTGGACCGCTGCCATTACGGCCGCTGCCTGTCAGGAGCCATTAGGCACGCCGCCGTTGATTAATGCTCTAAGTGATTGTGTGAATAGCACTCAGGGAACCGGCGCGAGGGGGAGAGGGAAGGGAAGAAGGTTATCGCTTCACAGAGGCATGCCTGAGCAGGCGTCGGAGCGCTAAGCAGGTGGATAATAAATAAGGCTCCTGTTTGGCTAAAAGCCGCCTGTCTGTGTGTGAGTGGGGTGGTGTGGTGGTGCTGCTCTGCTCGGGGTGGGTTTGGTCTCTTCTTCCTATTTTGAAAGGACATCGTTTAGCTGGAGACACTCCCACCCCCCATAGTTCAGCCTGCTATTGTGACCAATGAATTATTGATTGAGTTGGGTAATAGTAAAGATACAGCTCACATGCTATATCTCCCTCTCCTCGCTAGTGTGCCCAATATCTGTTTAATATCAAACAGATATGCATATACTGTATTTCTGTTAGCTGCTGTTTGTGGCTGATGATGTGGCCTTATGTGGTGTTACAAAATAAAGTAACTGAAAATAGCATTCTGAATATATAATACATTTTGTTGTGGTACAACATGAAATCTTGATCGAAAAAGTAAATTCCTTCCCGATGAAAGCCTGCTCGTTCTCCAATTGGATTGGATTTTGACTCAATATGATAATATATGGTCATGCAATCAAATGCATGATTTGTCAGCATGCGGGCAAACCTGGCACAATTCATGCTGAAACAGTAATATGTAAAATGTCAATGTGTTCATACCATCACTTCCATTTAAATGTGATTTGGGCTATACCGTCACTTTGCCGTGTAACAAGTTATTCTTCGGAGCAGCCGAGACACATGTGTTCTCAGGCCATGTTCAAATGAATCAATCTGCTCAGCTTTAGTTCTTGCTTCGCCGCATCAGTCCCTCCTTCTGTAGCGGATCAATAAACGAAAATGCTATGTTTAAACTGAATCACATTTTCCACTTGTAGGGCTATGCTTTCATCCACAACAAGCCCTTCCCGGACGACACACTTAGTTTTATGCCGTATATACAATTAAACGCCCCAGTAACCTAGGCATTTTCATTAGATTGAACCTGCAGATTGAACCACACTCACATCCCCCCCTCCCTCCCCCCTCCTGAAAAGATGACCAACCACAGTAATTGCATGGGGCTGTGTTTACATTAATTCATGAAATGGAGGACTGCGTTTTCATCCCTACTTCCACCTGTCACCCATTCCATTTGCCGTGTCAGGAGAGAAACTCCCCCCCGCCACCTCCCACCCCCCTCTCCTCCTC
>JAVQIZ010024465.1:0-10696 GCA_036023535.2 Galaxias brevipinnis | reverse complement strand
CGAGAGGGAAGGGGCTTGCTGTGGTCTCCGGGTTTGTTGGTGTCACTGTGAATTTGCGTCTCGCCACAGGCGCAGTGGGCCTGCGTATGAATTATGTACTGTGTGTTGCTCTAAAATATCACTGTGTGCGTGGGCAGTGCGCCCCATGTTCCAACTGATCTAGGAGACGGCCCAGAGAGAGAGGGAGAAAGAGACAGAGAGAGAGAGAGAGAGAGAGAGAGAGAGAGAGAGAGAGAGAGAGAGAGAGACCGATGGAGAGGGAGCGAGAGAGGGTGATGTGGAGCGAAAGAGAGAGAGAGAAAGAGCGAGAGAGAGAGAGAGAGAGAGAGAGAGAGAAAGAGGTGGGGGGGGCAGTCGGGAGAGAGAGCGAAAGAGAGAGAGAAGTCTGTGCATCTCTCCTCGGTTTTCGTTCCCTCGCTCTGATCACTAGCTGTTGGCTTTGACTCGTCCATCACTCCTCGCACTGTAGCTCCATCGCTCACTCTCTCGCTCTGTTTCCTCTCGTTCTCTCTGAACATTTCTCTCTCAGTCTCTCTCTCTCTATATATTCTCTCGTTCTCTCTGAACATTTCTCTCTCAGTCTCTCTCTCTCTCTCTGTGTTTGCCTGTCTCCCCATCCTCCTCGAATATCCCGTTAGCTCTGTTTTGGTTCTCTTAGTTAGCGCGCTATCTCTCTCTCCATCTCTTCATGTCCCTCTCGATATCTCTGTTGGTCCACGCCTCATTTCATAATGGACGGGGTGTTGGTGGTGACACGTGTCGTAGCCCCCCTCCCCCCCAGGGCCGATGCATTAGGCATATTACCCGATACATAATGGATCTGATTTACAGGGTTGCACAGCTCTCCAGCCAGTCAGTGTAGCCAGTGAGTCAGCCACTTGCCCATGCAGCCGCTCGGCCAGCCTGCAGGTCGGACAGTCAGACAGAGTGCGTCATCGGTCAGCCAATTAACCAGGCCGCAAATCTGTCAGTTGACCGTTCGGGTAAAGCCGCCAGCCCAGCCAGTCAGTTAGTCAGTAATTCAGTCAGTCAGCCAGACAGTCAAACAGTGAGTCAACCAGTTAGCCAGTCAGCCAGTAATTCAGTCATTCAGACAGTCAAACAGTCAGTCAGTGAGCCAGTCAGCCAGGCAGCCAGCCAGCCAGTCAGTCAGTCAGCCAGTCAGTCAGCCAGTCAGCCAGTCAGCCAGCCAGTCAGTCAATCAGTCAGCCAGTCAGTCAGTCAGCCAGTCAGCCAGTCAGCCATCCAGTCAGTCAGCCTACTGAGAGCCCAGAAACACAGATATGGCAGAGAGCTGTCTGCAGCATCAGTCATTGTGACACAGCAGGCCAGGCAATTCCTCATGGAACCAATGGCAATTTGACACATCGTGGCACAGGCTTACCACAAACACACACACACACACAAACACACACACACACACACACACACACACACACACACACACACACACACACATTTTTGCTTAGTCAAACCTCACCACTGCCCACCACACTACACGAGCCACAGTGCCCAGCATACATTGACCTGAAAATGAGAACTGGATGTAGCATGGACTGTGTGTTTAATTCCAGTGCGGAATGACGCTGTGTGTTGTTAGGGATATAGCCTAGTGATCTAGTTGGTGACGTAGTTAATGTCACATCGATTCATTGCTCATCTCATAGGTCCTCCTCTGGGTCCTGGGGCGGTGTCTCGCCTGTTAATATCAACCTCGCCAGCTGATGTCAATAGACATCGATGGCTCCACACTATAGCATTATCTTATACAATAGCACTGTATTGCTTGCCGAACTCTTAACAGAAGAGCAGCATCTTCATTGCTTGGATTACTCTAACAGTAAAGCAGCGTCGTCATTGCTTGGTATATTCTAACAGTATAGAAGCGTCTTCATCGCTAGGTATACTCTGACAGTATAGGAGCATCATCCTTGCTTGGTATATTCTAACAGTATAGCAGCGTCTTCATTGCTAGGTATACTGACAGTATAGGAGCATCTTCATTGCTTGGTATAATAACAGCATAGCAGCATCTTCATCGCTTGGTATAATAACAGTATAGCAGCATCTTCATTGCTTGGTATACTCTAACAGTATAGCAGCATCTTCATTGCTTGGTATACTGTAACAGTATAGCAGCATCTTCATTGCTTGGTATACTCTAACAGAATAGCAGTGTCATCATTGCTTGGTATACTCTGACAGATAAACACATGAAATTATTGACCCTTCCTTTCTAGTGTTGGAAGTTTGTGCTCGAAGTCATAATCTATGCATCTGCAATCACGTTTCAATGTGTTTAGTCCATAAGTAATGTGTGTGGAACCAAAAGAAACACTGTGGCCTAAAACACGCAATGTGTTTGTCATCATCTCGTCCAGAAATACATGGAGCGTGTGCTTGCGATGTTTGGACCAGAGGAATTATTTTGCGCCTCAGGAATCTCCCTCACTCCCCTTTCCTGTCTCTTTAATTGCCAGAGTAAGCTCCCTTGTGATAATAGGGGCGAGTGGATTATCTTCTGGGAGGAGACGGAGGAGTAGGAGAAAATACTATTTACTTGTATTAACAGTGGATCGGGGGGAAAGAACTTAGAATTTCCGTCTGTTAAGCTAATGTAACTCTCCTGGGGTGAACAATAATTTTTTTGTTTACATTCTATTTTTATTTACTACTTGGTAACCATGGTTTCCTTGTGCGGGACACTTAAAAACAAGTGGTGAAACGAGAACGTAACACACCCGTATACGGAAAACGTGTTTACTGAGATTCAAATTCCCGTTTCAAATACATCAATGGTTTATAATACAGTGTGAACTAGGCTGTAGTGGCTAACAGGACTCGTTCTTAATGTTGCCGGGATGGAAAGGGGGAGGTTGCCCTATTCCAGTCGTGTATGTTTACTCCCCTGATTGTTGCTGTGGTGCCGGATGATTGCTTCTCCGTTTATGAGTTATGGATTATGCATTAAAGGTTTAAGGGCTTGTGTGTGTGTGTGTGTCTGTGTGTGCGTGTGTGTGTGTGTGTCTGTGTGTGTGTGTGTGTGTGTGTGTGTGTGTGTGTGTATGTGTGCGCGTGAGTGTGTGCGTCAGTGTGTGTATTCTAGAACAAGAGAGCTAAAAGGGGAGAGAGTGTGTTTTCCACTGGGTTGTCTTGGGGTCGGCCCTGTTTAAAACCCCTGTGCAGCTCTTACCAACGAGTGAATGAACTGCTCATCATTTATTAACCACAGAGAGATCGATCCGCTCGCCGTTCCCCACGCCGTGTCGCCGGGGGCCTTCCGATTGGCCACTCCAGAGCTCTTCTGAGCGGATTCGATTGGGTGAAGCCCCTGTGGAGAAGCTGACTTCCAGAAGCTGGTTGGTCGCTGCGGTCCTCTGAAGTCTCCCAGGGCTCCCGATGGCCAACAATTTGGTTGGCAAACGCCTCTTGATTTAGTGGCCGATTGATTTTGTTTGATGATTTATTATCCGTCTTTGAACTACCCACTGGTAGCATTTTGTTCTTTGTCTCTCGCACCAATATTACCGAATAAAAAAGGTTGTCTCTGATTGGACCTGATGGAAGCCCCCCGGGCTGTGTCGTAGCCTACCGGTTTTGCCTGTCATTGTAACGTTGTCTTTACTCTGGTGTGTGGCGGACACACGTTGCGAACAGGCCATAACGCAGGGGACTGGGGTGGATTGTTGTGTGTTGTTCGGCGATGTTAGGCAGACGGCAGGCCAGCGTGTTCCTGCCCGTCATCAGTGCGTTTATTCCACAGCCATTCGGAGACATTAGCAAATTAACGAACTCCACTCTGCTGACGGCACGCTTTCATCTCAGTGACTCACTACCACCGCTGGTCCCCCTCCTCTTTCCTCTCTCTCCATTACTACACAGTTTTTTTTTCATCCCCCCCTCTTTTTTCTCCGCCTGACATGCGCTCGCAATCTCCAGCCAAGTGGCGCTTTTCTTTGTCAACATATCTCCCTCTTCCTCGCTCAGGTATGAGAATGGTGATTTACGTTTGCTCACTCTCCCTCCCTCTCTCTTTCCGTCTCCCTCTCCCTCCCTTTTCTCCAGGCTCAGAGTCGGCGATGGTGACCGCGGAAGCCCCCGGTCCGTCCTCTTGATGTCAAAGCCTCGTCACCACGGGGCAGCGAAAGCCGCGTCACCATGGCGACCCTCCATCTAGAGACTGTCGTGCCTCCCCCATCCATGAGGGGGCAGCGTTGCTGATGGTGGACAGGCGGGACAGTCTGCTGGTGACAAAGGAAGCAACCAAGCCATGTAGTATTCCCTCGTCTGGTGCAGGGGGGAGGGCCTAGTTTTCCCGTTTCATTAGCTTTCGTCCGTACATGATCGCCCCAAAAAAATACTTGTTTTTATTTAAGAGCGAGTGTATTGTGAGTGCAAGAAGGCGGAGAGGAAGACAGTAAAACAAAAAATTTAAAAGCAAGAGAGAGGGAACCAAACGAGAGCCAAAGACTGAGCAATGGTCCTCCACGTCACCCCCTACCCCAGTGCCTGCCTGCACTTCCTGGACGGCCTGTCCTGGAGCCTGGTGTTCCCCACCTACTGGCTGCTGGACCGCCTGCTGGCCTCGTGTGTGGCCACCTCGCTGGAGAAGAGGCGGCGGTCGCAGGACCCCTGCTCCTTCCTGACGCTGTGCGTGCTGATCACCGTGCCCCTCTACCTGCTGCTGCTGCTGGCCTCGCTGCCCTTCGCCCTGCTGGGCTTCCTGCTGTGGGCGCCGCTGCAGGCCGTCCGGCAGCCCTACCTCTACACCTACCGCCGGGCCGACAAGGGCCACGCCGAACAGGTCAGGATTGGGCGACGGCACAGAGGTTATCTGTCTTAGTTGCCTTGACATGAGTTCTGTTGACTTGAGTGTAGTTGACTTGACTTGAGTTTAGCTGACTTAACTTGAGTTAACTGACTTAACTTTAGCTGACTTAACTTGAGTTGACTTGATTTAAGTTGTCTTCACTAGAGTTTAGTTGACTTGGGTTTAGTTGTCTTGAGTTGAGATAATTTGACTTGGTTTGGGTTAAGTTCAGTTTAATTCTAGACAACAGAGGCCATCCCACCAGGCTCCACACAATATTCTGATGTTTTTCCTTTCTTACCCAGGGTGCCGCAGGGATCGGTGCGGCGGACTGGAAACCTCAGGGCCGGAGCTTCTGTTTTGGGAGCGCCAACGTGTGTCTGCTGCCTGATTCGCTGGCCCGCTTCAACAACTTGTCCGACACCCACCGCAGAGCCCGAGAGGTGGGCCGGAGGATCCGTAACGGAGCCAGTCGACCACAGATTAAGATCTACATTGACTCCCCTACTAACACCTCCATCAGGTAAGACAGGGGGCTGGGCTCCATTTGAATGACTGCAATCATATGAATAACGATGACGATTATTTGACGATTATTTGTGCATATATATATATATATATATATACATATATGCAACATTAACTGTTGTGTATGGATTATACTCTTTTTTTAATGTCTTGTTACTCTTTGCGTTTTTGTTTAGCTAAAGTTAAAAGTTATTATTAAAGTGAATAGATTTTTCTTTATGTTTGGTTTATTTTTTTCTAGACACATCTTATTTTCTTTTGTTAGATAATAATTATTGTTAATTGTCAGCGCTGCGTCCTTCAGCAGCCTGGCCACGGGGTTCAGACGGACATCCTCCCTGGACCAGCGTCCCGACCCCTCCACCACGGCCAGCGAGACAGAGGGGGAACCCCAGGCCGAGTGCCCCATCCATCCCGCTGGCGCCTCCGACTGCCCCCTGCACCCTGCCCCGGACTGCCCCGCCCACCCTGCTGCAGGTGACCTGGCCTCGACAGACTGCCCCGCCCACCCGGAGGGAGCCGACAACCCAACCGACTGCCCCCTACATATCGGCGATCCCAACAGCTCGGAGTGCCCCGTTCACACCGCAGGGGCGGAGAACAGCGTGGAGAGCGACTGCCCCGTGCACGCCCCCGGAGGGGACAAACCGGGTCATGACTGCCCCATGCACGCCTCTGACGGGAACCAAACACTCCCTGACTGCCCAATGCACACATCGGGTGTCCAGATCAGCATCAGTGCTCCAGAGCCGGACCCGGAGGAGGACAGTGCCACAGGGAACCACCAGCCAGGGGAGGGAGCAGGCGAGCGGGGCAGCAGCGAGTCCCTGACCCGGGGGTTCCACGGAGGGGACGGCGGCGGAGGGGTCTACTCCAACAACACCCTGTCGCACCGCACCTCAGTCTTCAAGCGCCCGGCGGGCCGCAAGCGGCGCCACGGCGACGACGGCTTCGACCACGAGGTGTCCGCCTTCTTCCCCGCCAACCTGGACTTCCTGTGCCTGCAGGAAGTGTTTGACCACGGCTCCACCGCCCGCCTGCGCCGCCAGCTCCACCGCTACTTCCCCTACGTGCTGAGCGACGTGGGCCGCTACGGCTGGAAGGGCTGCTGCTCCAGCTTCAAGTTCCTCAACAGCGGGCTCATGGTGGCCAGCCGCTACCCCATCCTGGACGCCCGCTATGAGTGCTTCCCCAACGGGAGGAGCGAGGACGCCCTGGCCGCCAAGGGGGCGCTGTTCGTCAAGGTAAGGGGGATGAGGATGGCGTTCGCAAGCGTGCGCTCTCACAAACACACAAGCTCTCACACACACTTGAGCGGTGAGTAAGCGTGCTGTTGCGTACATGACCATATATGGCGCGACTAGATATCCACACCACCGTACATTTGAACCATTGGCGGGCGTGTAACGTACCACGTAACAGACCGCTCCGGGACTCAGACAGCATCCACCACTTCTTCCTGGACAGCCGAGTTCAGTTCATCCGCCGCCGTCGCCGAAGTCGAGCTGAATTATTCAAATCGCAGTTTTCAGCGTGGCCCCCCGGGGCGCTCCTTCAAGTCAGACGTCTCCCTTTCAAAATCGAGACAAGATCGGAAACGTTTTTTTTTCCTCTCCTTTGTACTTGTTAACTCCGTTTGGTTTGGTTCGGGTATGAAGTTCCACATGGCCGCAGAGGCTTTCTCACTATGCCTCCCTTTAGTGAAGGTGCCTGCGATCGTAATGGGGTGGCATCTCCGCTCGGATGTGTTACCCCTGCACCCGGTTCGTACGCTCGAGCCTGCGGCATGGGCGCATTCATCGGATTGGCCAATTAATTCTATTCATGACGAATTCCGTCTTCTACTTGGGAGAGAGAGAAGCTGTGTGATGAATGCATTTGCATTTTTTACTCCCCACATTTACAAGAATTGCCGACATAATTTACAGATAACACGGCAATTCACCAGATGATATTAGTCACATCTAAGTTGCATAGGCGTACTTATCCTATTGGAAAGAATAGAAAGAGTGTCTGAGAGTACCAGCCATTTTGCCTGCATGCGTGTGTGTGTGTGTGTGTGTGTGTGTGTGTGTGTGTGTGTGTGCTGTCAGTAGATAGATCCCCAACAGGAAGCCATGTGTGCATACGCCTAGCCGTCCATGCTTACCACCCCAGCACACCGGATGAGAGCACGCTAACAGCTTCTCCTCACGCCTGCTCCACTTTCCCATAATGCCCCGGGGCCACTGTGTGAACGAGCTCCTGCAGTACGATCTATCACTGAGCACCCCCTTCCCCCAAAATACCCCCCCAAACACAACCTCACGTACATTCTACATCGTGTTTTATCCCGCTGATCTACAAACCCCCACCCACCCCAGCCCACCCCTTGTACAACACGAGAATGTGTAGAAAGGTTCATGTAAAAACCTGCTGGGAGGAAAGACAAAAGTGAGGGAGTGAGAAAGAGAGCGGAGGAGCAACAAAGAGGGAGAGACTAAAAGAGAATTAGATATGCGTTGGATGAGTTAAAAACAGGGAGAGAGTGCGTCAAAAGTGGAGTGAGGGAGGAAAAAAAGAGAGAGTATTAATTTGAAATGTTTTCCCAAAGGGGCGAGCAAACTATTAATTAAAGCCTTTCACTCTCAACATTTAGCCTTGTTGTAATTGTTTAAAATCTCGTTTGAGGGAGAGAGAGAGTGAGCGTGTGTGTTGGTGCGCGTGTGTCTTTTTGTGTTTTTAGAATAGAGCGTTAGCGAGTGTGGGTTGATGAGGGCTTTGAATGGCCTGACTAAACAAAATGAGAAACAAAGGGCTTGCAAAGTCTACAATACGTTAAACACAAATCAATAAATAATATCTCCTTTCCCCCCCCTCTCCTTTTCCAGCATTTACCCGCTGAGACTTTGCAACCTTGTTGAGGTCAACTCCATTTGTTCATATAAATTGCTTTCCGATGCCCGGGTGAAAGGTCAACCGTTTCACACTCTCCCTCCATCCATGCAGAAAGAAACCTCCGGCAGGCCCGTTAGGGTAATGGGATCCTAGTAGAGGTCTTGGTTTGTGTTCTGATCCGACATTTACTCGGGGCTGAAATACATCCAAGCTGATCCGAGGGGACTCCTCCGTACCATCAGCCATGACCTTTCACCTTCAGCTTTTCCCGGCCGGGCACACAGAACCCCACGGCCTTTACCTATTCATCTTAAACACAGGGAGCTCACATGGTCAACACAATGAGACGCTCGCACAAAGGTGGAGGGCTCAAACGCACACGCGCACGCTCACGACCGCAATATTGTTTAGCGGTCCACACAAAACAAGTCCCGTCCCCCCCGTCCCCCCCGTCCCCCCGCCTGTCACTCTCTCACCCATATCCATGTGATTGCCCTCGACACAATTTCCGTTTTACTGTAACGCTGGCGTACGGCTAGCCATGCATGAATAAGCAACTGAAATATTCATAGTCAAGGACTCAGGAAGAGACCGAGAGAAGACAATAGAGGAGAGAGCAGGTGGAAAGACAAGAGGAAGCAACAGAGAGAGAGAGAGAGAGAGAGAGAGAGAGAGAGAGAGATTTGGAATGAAAGAGAAAAACTAAAGGGCAAAGGTACAGATAGAAGAAGACGTGGAGACAGGGTGGATAGAGACGTGAAAAGAGAAAGGGAGGGAACAAAACAGGAGAACAGAGTTATTCACAGTCTCCAGGCTAGGCTTGGGCTTGAAGGGATCATATTAATGTTTCAATAAATGCTGTTGGCAAGCGCTGTCAGCAATATAGCCTGTTCACAAAACATCTAAAGGCAGCATGTATATTCACCCTCCAGCATGGTTTCGGAGTTCATTACTGTTACAATCCAGGTAATTCAATAAAGCACAAAAAGGGACAAATGGTTACAAATTTTACTGTATGAAGGAGTCTGAAATATACAACGACACTCGGGCTATATTAACCTGTTGCTTTCATACGGCGCTCAGCAAAATTCCCCCATCTGCCAATAGGAACACACGGAGCCAGGATTGCAATCCAGTGATTGGCTGAGCCTGTCCATGTGTCCCAGAGAATAACTCAGGTTGTGGATCTAAACCACCGGGGGAGATTAGGGCATAATATTTATTTGAGATATCAAATTAATCTCTGAGTATTAAATCTGCTATAATCTCCACAATGCAATCCAATCCAACGTCTGCCATCTCCGGCTGCTAATGTGCAGCGTGATACAGCCATTTGCACCACACAGAGATTTGTATTTCATTTGAGCTGTCTTCTTTTTCATAACCTGTAAACTGAACTAAAGTGGGTTAGCCTGCAAAGTGCTACTTAATATGCCATATGCCACAACAAAAAACATCATTATATTTTACCTCTGTTCCCTCATGTAAAAAAAGGATGTTCAAGGCATAATATTATAAGCTCAGCAGCCTGTAGACCCTTTACTCTTTTACAGCGCTTTTTGATAGAGTAGTCCAGCTTGGTTTTGTTCTAAAGCCTGACTCTTTCTAGTCATGCATGATCCACACTACAGGCCCTCAATGTGATCAGCTCCTCAAAGAGACTAGACACCATTCTACGTCTCTCTGTCTCTGCTAGCCTAAGCTCTGCAGCCCTCTGGACTAGCCACCAATCTTTGTCTCTCTGTCACTGCTAGCCTATACTCTGCAGCTCTCTGGACTAGCTACCAATCTATGCCTCTCTGCTTGCCTATACTCTGCAGCCCTCTGGACTAGCTACAAGTCTATGTCTCTCTCTCTCTGCAAGCCTATACTCTGCAGCCCTCTGGACTAGCCACTAATCTTTGTCTCTCTGTCACTGCTAGCCTATACTCTACAGCCCTCTGGACTAGCCACTAATCTACGTCTCTGTCACTGCTAGCCTATACTCTGCAGCCCTCTGGACTAGCTACCAGTCTATGCCTCTCTGCTAGCCTATACCCTGCAGCCCTCTGGACTAGCTACCAGTCTATGCCTCTCTGCTAGCCTATACTCTGCAGCCCTCTGGACTAGCTACCAGTCTATGCCTCTCTGCTTGCCTAAACTTTACAGCCCTCTGGACTAGCCACTAATCTATGTCTCTCTGTCTCTGCTCACCTATACTCTACAGCCCTCCTGATCCGTCCTCTCCCCCTCACCACCCTCCCTTCCCCTCCTCCCATCTTTTTATCTCTTTCTGCTTCTGGGGTTGTCTCACTGTCGTCCTTCTCCGTTTTGCAGGTGCAGGTTGGCACCTCCCACCAGGAGCAGAGGGTTGTGGGATACCTCACCACCACTCACCTGCACGCCATAGAAGGTATGTGGAGGCCGAGCCAACGCGAAACATGCCGCTCTCTACCTGCTATGGGCACACGCACTAGCGCTCACATGCAACCACACGCATGC
>JAVQIZ010024457.1:0-41886 GCA_036023535.2 Galaxias brevipinnis | reverse complement strand
CTGGGCTGCTCAATCTTTCGCAGAGGCACTTTGACTCACTCTTCAGAGCCTAACACGTCGTGACATTTTAATATAGAATGGTTGTTACTTGTCTGTGGAGCAGCCACAAATCATAGCTTTAAATGGCCTGGCCTGAGCTTTCCCATATTCCTATTCTGTCTCGTATTGCAGTGTGGAATCCGGTTATTGATGAGGCTGTTTAAAATTCTGTCAACCCCTCCCACCCCTACTACTATTCTACACCCAGACTGAATCACATTCTCCTCCTCCTCCTCCTCCTCCTCCTCCTCTTCCTTCTCCTCCGGCTGGTTACAGTACCACTGGTGGTCCATCATGTTGATTTGACTGTGTTATTGTGACAGGGTGTGTGTCCAGTGGCACATAGATTTTTTTTATGGTTACCTCGTTAGTAATTAACCAATGTAATATGATGCGTTAGCTGTGTGACTGTCTATGGCTATGCTCAGGATCACATACTAAGCATCCTTAGCACACTAAATATGCAGACACATTACTTCATATTTAGTATATTAGGGATGCATGTAAGCGAACTATTCCGAACATAAAAATATGTCTGAATGTGATGGTATCTTTCACAGCACTGGTTTGTTTGTATTTCTATAACAACTTGCACATCCTGCCTTCCCAATTCATAATCAAAGGGTTTTGATGTGGCTGTGTTGGCTGGTGTTTTGTGTACTCTCTAAATGCGTAAGGCACATCTGGATTGGATCATGACCTAGGATTTTTGTTTATTTTATGACTGAGGACCTTGCCTCTTTCACAATAAGAAACCCATTCCATCCATCTTTCTGAGATACCTGAGCTGCACTGTAAAACCTCATGGATCAAAGAAAGTGTAATGATCACTATCAGGGTTTTTATCCTCGGAGGTGCCTCATCTGTAGGGCTTGATTAATGAGGCTGGATGCCTCCTCCATTTGGGTAAAAGACATATGATGATACATCTTTTAGGTGTGAGAATAGAGAGGGGGTGAATGCTATGCCGCTGTCATGATCCCTTTGATGGATGGTGTCTGTTCTCAAAGAAGCAACTGGTTTGCAGGTAACTGGAATCATAAAGGATCCGTTGCTTCAAAAATCATGCTTAAAAGAAAAAGAATAATCCAAAAGTGTGACGTGCATGCTGATACGTAACGCTGGGGCACATCTATTTGAATATTTAAGGCTGTGATTTGAGAACTAATGGTCTGTGTGATGTGCGCATGCTGTGAATGTGCAGCCAACTAATTGAATAGCCATGAATCACAGCGGCCTCTCTCATTGCCCGCCCCTCTGGACGTTGATTAATCACTAATCCTCGACTCTTATTAGAATCCACAGAATGCTGTTCCCACGTCCCCCAATATGTTCCCTGTCATCATATTTTTTTTATTCTTTTATTTGACATAGTCGACAAAAAATATTGAATACATTTTTTTTTCAAAGCCAGTGCTGAAAGGTCTCCCAAGGAGTGCTAGGCCTTTGGTAAATGTCTAGTTTGATTTCGGAACCACTTCCGTGGGTGCTCGCTCTTTCCGAGGCACCGTGGTTGTTTTGGGGGAGACCTTGGCTGCAACTACAGGCAGGGAGAATACCAACATCTTCCTCTGTGTGTGTAGCTGCTCCCCCTGCCCCTCGCTAGCCTTGCCTCGCACGGACCGTTCAGACCACCTCTCTCTCTGCATGTCTGCCTCTTCTTTTTCTCCCTCCTTCTCTCTATACCTTGATCCCCTTTTCTCTCTCCTGCTAACTCTCTCTCTCTCTCTTCGTCGCTTTGCCATCCTGCTTCCCGAGCCGCGCCACCCACGCTCCTGTGGATGCTCCTCCTTTCATTCTGTGGCATGGCTGGGGATTGATGAGACTGGCCTTTGGAGAAGAGAGGGGAATTCAGGCGAGCTGGCCACATCCATCAGCAGTGATTTGTGTGCCCATACAACCCTCAGCTTCCATACGTTTTCCCCCACCTAACCCACTGCTTCTCTCTCTCTCGCTTCTTTCTCACCGCACCCCCCCTTGCTCTCTCTATCTCTGTCTCTCGCTCTCTCAGTCTCCCTATATCTTTCTAGCTATTTCTCAGCCTCTATTTCTTTATCATCTCATCCACTGTCATCCTCTCTTAGTCTAGCTCTGCCACTCACTCTCTGTGCACTCACTCTGCCCTCTCTCTCTCTCTCTCTCTCTCTCTCTGACTCACTCTCTCATTCTTTCTCTCCCTCTCCCCCCTCTCTCTCTCTGCCTGATCTCCGGCTCACGCTCCGCCTGTCTCCCTCCAATGCTGTTGTTACTGCGCGGCTCCTGCACATCATTCCACTGCGATGGAAATTAAATGAAGGTGGCTTAGCTCAGCCGACGGAGGCATGCTTTGAAGGATGTAGCGGGCGGGTACGGCTGCACTGCCAGATCCTTTACCACGGGGCTGTGGATTTGCACTGCTGATGCGAGGACACAGCAATCACTCAGCCATGCAGAAGCCCCTACCACAGGACTAATCTCTCTCTCAACTGACTTGTGGAAGTGCCTGCGTTTTTTTTGGGGGGGTGGTTGTTTTTTTGTTTTTTTGCATTATATATTTCTCCCCACTGCTAGAAACAGTGGGGCATGGAGCCCAAGTAAGGTGGATGGCTAGTTGGTAGACCTGCCTGCAATCTGCTGGACACATGGACGTGTTTAGCTTTGTGAAGATACCAAAGCTATCAGGGTGAGTCTGGATAGATGCTGCTGGGAATTTGCCTGTCTGGGTTTGTGTAATGTGGGCTGCTGCGTGCTCCCCCAGCCAGAGGCATGCTTTGGGTGGCAGGGAAGGATTTGCATGGACCATGGACACAAAAAGGGGGGAGGAATGGTGGAATTTTATACGGAAAAGGGCACATTATTGTAAAGGATCATGGGAATTTCTTCAGTCATCTTGCGCTCACATGGGTTTCCCTGGCGCAGCATGACTGAGTGCATGGGGGGAAAGGGTTGAAGGGTGTGTGTGTGTGTGTGTGTGTGTGTTTGGGGGGGGTGGGGGGGGGGGCATGGCTGTAAGGCTGAAATGCTTTCCCATGTGTGAAAGTTAATACAGCTATACTGCAAGTGTTCATGGCGATTATAATCTGATGGGACAGAGTATTTACTTGGCAGATCGTTTGTGTGATGTTCGGATGTCAATCAGGAATGCACAGACCTTGATTAGTTCTCGATCTGGAATCTGCGTCTCACTCTCAACAAATGGACTGGGGTTTCCTTTTTTTTTCATTTGTGTACTATTTATTGATTATTTCATTTGAATGTCTCTTTATTTTTGACCTGCCAATTATGCATTCACCTGGGAAGGACCTAAAGCAGACTCTTACAAAAAGAGGGCTGTTCTATTACTATGTAGAACTGTGTGTGGAAAAACCAATATATCAAATAGGATTTTATAAATCGCCATGACTACAAAAGTGAGTGCTATACCCATTCAGTATTGCATGAGGATAGACTCTAGAGCCTCTTCTCTTCCACTACTGCTTGCACAGAGTGCCTCATTGATTACCCCATAGTATTTTTTACTGCCACACAGTACAAAGCAATTATATTCATTGAGCGTATGCTTTGGCCTACCGAGCTTGACCAATTGACTGACATATTAATCAGCGTCTGCCTAGGTAAGAGGTGAGCCTGCCCATTCTACGTGACCTTAATCATATCTCAGTCAGACACCTGACCTTTAGCACCCACGGACCCACTTAACTAGATTTTCCCGATCTCAAACAGTGGACAGTAATCCTCCTAAGGGATTTGGCTCCGTCAACATCACCCTGGCTCTCTGCATGGGAGATCAGTTCATCATAACTAGGACAGGTCTATCCAGATCCATTCATAGCTCTCTCTTCTCCAGCATGAGTCATCAGAGGGTTAGGAAGTTGAAAATAAGACTGATTCACACAAAAAACAGAGGCAAGGCCAATTGCATTAGGTATGCAATAAGAAGGAATGACAGCAGTCAGTGCTCAACTTTTCCTGTGATGTTTTCAAGGCTCCCAGAACCATGTTCAAACAGCAACTGATTATTTGGAGGTGATTTGAACTTGTAACCAGTTCAGGGTTCTGTGTTTTGAAACAGGGCACAGCCTCAGGGTACCCTGTAGGTAGGCCTGTGGTGTCTGGGTTGTTCAATCAGAAGATGTCTCTGTTGCTGATGTGTTGTTTATCATAGAGCTCCACTATGCAGCGATGGGGTAAATTGTACCAACACAATTCAATTAAATTCCCTTAGTTCATGAAATATAATCAAATGTTTATAGTCAAAGCTAATTCCACCAAATAAATTCAATTTGAATTCAATCTAATTGTATTAAATGATTCCCCATGACTTTAAATTCAGTTTATTTTAAGTTAACAGGTTCATCCAAACTCTATTCAGTTTGTTTTACAAAAGTGCTATTAATTAACAACCACATTCCCAAAAGTCACATCACAATCACAATTGGAAACCAATAAACCCACCTAAGTTTTTCTTAATGAGGCAGCAGGTGTCTCTTTATGAACTTCATAACTCTTCCTATTCCACTAATACCTCTAATTCGTTGAGATTAAATAAAATTCTCCGTTTGCGATCTATTTTCCATCCTAACTATCCTTCGCTGTAATCACTTTAAACCATGTAAACCTATCGTTTAAATATTGCTGTTTGCTCCTGACATCATTTATGCAATTATTCTTAGTTGAACACCCGCACAACAGGTGCAATATTTACGTGCTATATGCTGGAACAAACATGCAATTTAGTACGCGCTATTTGGGATCTTAGTAAATCAACCCCTAAAACTCTATAGCTTAATTTAGCTTTTTTTTATAAAATGTTATCCTGATTAACCACAGGCTGACAGTTTGCTGAAAATGATTAACATTATGAATTTAATTTCAATTCAAAATAGACTCCCAACTCTGCCTGTTGGGTAACCACCATCAGTTAACCCTTTTACTGTGAATAGAGCCCCACATTATGTAAAAGACTGCAAGTACTGCCTAGCACTGCTATGTAGTAAACTTCTCTAGTGAACATATTAGTGGACAGGGTCCTATTTCACCTCAACAATCTTTTTCCCTCACTAAGGCAAGGTACGTTTTAGAGGCCCAGGAGAATGGTCCTATCTGTTCTGCTTGGCTGTACTTCCTCCTGCCTAACAAACGCCCCCAGACGTCCTAGCTGTCACATGAAGAGCATGTTCTAGCTTTGATTTTCTGTCACTGCAGCAGTGGCACTTCTTTGGTGAAAAAGCGCCCAGCTCTGAGGCGGCTGTCAAAAGGACGATGTGTCAAGGGTTGGTATAAATTAAATAAAGCGTCTTATTGAGGTTTCTGTTAATTTGTTATTATGTTTGACGAATAAAGAGAGATCAGTCCTTGTAATGTTTCCCATCATTGCAGTTAAATTGGAGGTGATGGAGGCGCCATGTTGGGATGCCATGAGCCGCTTAGTTAGGTGTAACTTGCGCACTAAAACACAACTAAGAAATATGAGTTGATGAGCTGCCCAGTACTGTATTTGCATGGATGAGACCTGTATGTTCTACTGCAAATGTTTTGTTTTATTGAACAATAAAAGTATTGTTCAATACTTGTTCCTCACACATTGTTTAGTTTCTCAAAGAAAGGTTGTTTTGAAATGCAGTTTGTTAAGTCATCTAAAACAATATGGTAGAACATGGTTGGTTTAGGAAAAGGAAAACTTAAAGTGGTATGGAACATATTTAATGCATGACTGTCCCATGAATGAGCTCCAGCGAAACACTCACTAAAATGGAGGCTGTGCTCTCTTAGTCAAGCAACATTGCAGTACAGCTTCAAATAATGGAACCGACTCTGAACAAGTTAGACTATGGAAGAGCGGACTCAACCGTTAACTGAACGTCATTTTATATCTGACTTGGTTTGTTTTTATTGTAATGTATTTATGTTGTCATCAAGTTTCTTAAATGCACACATTATCCTTAATTTCCCCCAGAGTACAAGAAGGCCAAAAATAATTAGTGTATAATGGCTTTTTTTTTTTAAAGCAAGTCTTTTCTGGACAAGTGTAGCGGAAATGGCTGGAGGTGGTCTAGCATGCTGATTCCAGAGAAAGAGGTCGCCGTTTTGTTCTCTACTCCCTTCTAAGGTCTCAGCATAGAAGCATGAATAGCCCAGTATGCAATTCAAAGCCAGCACAATGGCCATGGGGACATGTCCTCTCTGTGTTCGGTTCATAGATCAGTGTGGAGCAGAGAGAGCCTTAGGAGATTGTACAGCAGAACCATGTAAGCAATCTATTGAACATCAGACAATTATATCCTTTTGGGCTACGCCCTAATTATAGTCTGAAAAGACACATCAGAGGTTGATTTGTAGCGATCTTCGTCATGCAACCTGGATGAACCTCATATAGAAAGACCACATAGGCTCTGCCTTGGCTAATTGGCTGTGGCACGCAAGTGCTGACATTTTAGTGTTTCTTGTCTCAGAAGGGTTTGATATGGTCAAACCCACCCAGATTTGTCTTGTGTTTTACAGTGTGTGTGGCTTTTTTTATTCCACATTTGCTGTGCAGAACACAGAAGAGAAGACTCAGTAGTATAAGATTATACTATAGGAGAATATTATAATTCCAGTTTGCATCCCTTTCTAGTAGTTGCACAGGGACTAATGCATTGCAAGACATTACATTTTATTTTTATTTATTTTTTTTAATGGGAGGGAGCAGTAGACTGGCATTCCCCAGGAATGTTTCAGCAGCAGGAATCCTTGGTTATTTTTGGTGATGTAGTCATCCAAGATTACAAATTACCCCCACCCCACCCACCCCCCCCGTATGCACACACGAGCGCACACTCACCACTAACCACTCGGCAGATCTCAGTAGGTAGCTTAGGTGGTCCCCAGCTGTGGGTCTTTTCATTCCAGAGACAATTAGCCGGACAGAAAACAAATCCCTTATTGAGAGCTCTGAGAGCTCTGAGAGCTGTCTGTAGCAGGTCTAGCTAGAGCTGTAGCCCATGGAAACAATATTCAGGCTTAAAAATACATTTTAAATCAGTACTTTTGGAGTAATGGTTGAAGAGAAAGAAGAGACCGCCGTGCCCATAGCCAAAAAAGCAATCCCCAATTGACAAGATAACTTGTATTTTTGTTTATTATTGTCTTGTGTTGACGATAGCCTGGCTGTACAACAGAAACACTCTGCTCCGAGAGTTGGCTGACTTACAGTGAAATGTTTTGAGTCTCTATCTCCTGCTGGGGGAACATTTGCATTTGCTGTATGTAGGTGGTTGACTACACCATTCTGTTATCTTCTCCCATGCCAATCAAACTGTGTTCAAAGCAGCATTGGCAGGCGCACAGGGCCAGCTCAAAAATACCCAGCTAAGCTTTATAGAATGGGATTTAGAATGACTGCACATTCAGCCGTGTACAGTGTGGCTTATGTCTTAACTTTCTCGGCTGTTGCTTTAGAGAAACAATTTAAGCAAAACACTGTGTGCAGTCCAACATTTATCGATAATTTGATAGTTTGTCCGTTTTTAGTGCGGGTCAGACGGAGGTCAGGCAACTCCCCACCCTCCCTACTCAACCAGCACACAATGGAGACTGTGGACACATGAGGTCCTCCCCCAGCCAGCTACCTGTCCTCGGGGTGTGCTGAGCCCTGGGCTGCACCTCCCTGGCCCTTATCCAGCGGCTTCTCCTTGGGGACTCGGTCACCTCATCCTGTTGTTTGCCCAGCGATTACACATCCAAACACGCCTCCATCAGAGTGCCCCTCCGCCCCCCCCACCCACACCCCCCCCACACCCCACCTCACCCCGGTCTGCAAACAGCTCTCAGTGTTTTGCTGCCTTTGGGCAAGTGTCCGGGGAAAGCCGATGTGATCCCAGAGTAATACTTCACACCACGTCTCCGGAGACAAAAACGAATATGATCCGACGGCATGTTGCCGTGCGAAAGAGAGGGCTGCGGTGTCCGCGCAACAGCGGCGGCTGTCAATCACGTCACGGCCTGAACGGTTCATTTCCCCACTGACAGACAGGGCCGCTCCCAGAGGTCACCAAGGGCTCAGCCAGGCTCACATTCACTTAAGTGGGATTTTATGGCATGTTATGCATTTAAGAAAATTGTTTGTGTGTGTGTGTGTGTGTGTGTATGTGTGTAAACTGTGTGCGTGTACTGTGTGTTCCGATGGGAGAAGGGTAGATTGAGCGCATGTATGGGTAAACCTCCACTTCTTAGTGGACAGTGGCAGACAGCACAGTTTTTGCGCAACCCTGTTCATTGCACAACTGAAAGCATTGTGGATCACACCTTGCCCACACATGCGCACTTTTAGACCTATGTTCTTGCTTTAAGGAGATAGCCCAGTGCAGTGGCTAGTTTGTCAGTTGAGGGGTTTTCTGTGGCGGGACTGTGGTCTTTAAGTTAGTCTGCATGAGGCTATATCAAGCTCTTATTCCACACACTAGGAAGCAACACTTTCCTAGGGTTGCTTAGTGTAGAATATGGTCTTCTAAAAAGCCTGATGGCAGACAGCCCATTAACCCTCAATCCTGTTAATGGGAGTGATGCTGCTGGTGCCACTTTCTGGGTTTGGTTTCACCACACAGCTCACACGCATGGAGGAGATTGTCCCTGTGAATTATTCACTCATACACAGGCACTTGTGCACACACCAACAAACACACACTCACACACACACACACACACACACACACAACTAAGTGGCCTTGTGTAAATAGGTTTTGTTATTAGCTGTTGTTGGCTGTAAAACAAAGTGCCTCCATTCATAAAAGATCCATCTGGACATGGATAATGTGTTGATGTGCAGTCTAACAGAAAGTTAAGAAAGAATGTGGAAATGATGTCGAAGAATCAGATCGATGGTGTAGTTTTGATGAATAACTTAAAGTCAAACACCACACATGCAGAGAAAACATGAGATATGCTGATGATATGTATGATACTTTAATCGTGGCAGATCAATTTGGGAAAATATGAACAAACTTGAATAACAAAAAAATCTCCTTACTAAGGCTATTGCTATGCAACAGAGGCCTATGGGATACCCATAGGGCTGGCATGCTTTCATTAATCAGTGTTCAAATAATTTATCTAATTGTAGAAGGTGAGTTGCCTTTAGGGGAAAGTAATATGACCCTTTATACATATTCATTTAATAAATATTGAATATAAAAATGCTTACAGTTATTGGCAACAACTCAATCCACATCCTGCCTCATTTTAATCAGTTATGAGTTCAAAACTTATATCAGTAGGTTATGATCAAATTCCTTCCTTTAGTGCCCTCTGTCCCAAGAGATATTTCAAAGGATTCGTGGTTGGCCAAGTAACTCCACCTCCAGGTCTTCCATCTTTTCTCACTAAAACCCATTCAAAGTATAGGTAGCAGCCATACCTCTGACTCATGTGCAGCTAACCTGTTCATGAATTGTGCAGCGTGTCTTAGCTGCTTGGCGCTCCATTACTCAGGCCTACGCCACAAGCAGACATCATTTATTAATGCCTGCCTAGTGGGCTCCGTTTCATTGTCCACCTCTGGGTGAGACTCCTCAGTTTGTCTGTGGGCCATTATTCCAGCAGGTTGCTCTGCCTCTCAATAGTATAACCTACTGTGGCTCAATGAGCAAAGGGAATCAAAGATCACAGCCTCTATGACGGTGCCATTTAGAGGTGAGAGGGATTAGGCCTGAAAGAAAGAGAATGGATATTGGACTAGTTGTCGATTCACAATGGCATTGTAAAGGCATGTCAACGGAAACTGTGAGTAGAATGCCCCACTTATCCCATACATTTAGACACATGGCCCAATCCATACCTGGGCTGATGCAAGGGATGATGACTGAGTGCTACTTTGTTCCCTGCAATGACATCCGCAGGGCCTTCATGGAGTTCCATTTTCACTACATGTAACCTTATTATCATAGTTTTTTTTGTTTTTTTTTAACACAAAACCTATTTTATGATAATGACAGTGCTACCCTTTCTAAGTAGACTTTCATCCCAAATTATCATTAAAAGAGAAGCAAGAAATGTAATGTAGACTCTGGTTGGTAAAGTAGTGTACCGGGGGCTTGGTTAAGAGACGCATTGTGTTTCACAATAGCAGGATGCCTTTATATTGTTCTGTTGCTTTTAACTTATTTCCTCCCTATACACTGGCAGGATGGAATATAAGATGTTATTCATACATATCTCATGAAACACACTCAAGCGCAATAAATAGAGCAAAACACACTCACACACACACATCAACACACCGGCATTAAGCTTGTTGGTAACTGCGGGGAAATGAAAGGGGAAAGAAAGAGGGGCTTTGAATAATGAATGTGAAGAGCCCTGTTACACAGTAGACAAGCCTTTGATGTGACATAACTTACTGCTACGGCTTTCATAGCGTTCCCACTCTGTAGACACATAGACAGAGATAAAGTGGAAGACAGAGGGAGCGACAGAGGGGGAGAAATATAGAGTGAGACAGTGTTTTGGGGTGGTTAACGCAGAAGACCTCAAAGGTGCCCGGCTATAGGTTGGTTTTCTTAGAGAAAGACATCCTCATTCGTTCTTATCCCTTGTTTGCTGGACAGTAAATGAGAAAAATCATAGAGATAAACCCTGTCAACAGTCCTTGACATTTTTCAGGGAGAGTCCTTATCAGAGAATTCTTTGAAGTGCCAAGCTTTCCACGGAATCCGCTGACAACTTGAAATAAAACCAATTTCATGGCCTCGAAACCACAAGAGTTGGGCATGGCAATTCCGCCTCTGTGTCTGTCGAGAAGGTCGCGTCGTCAATTTGATTGGTGCCTGTTGACTAAACTCTGGTTCTGGGACAGTGTTTCATCACGGCAGAATCAGACATCCTGTTGTTATCGTATTGGGACATATCTAAGCTAAAGCTAAGTCACATCTGATTCAGAGAGGTGGCTCAATCTCACAACTGTTTCTTGGGGATTATATCCAAAAAGATACATGCTGCAAAACCAAATTCAAAGACATCAATCTAGTTTGGCTCTATGTATAGTTGACTGAAGCTCAGTTTTACCAATGACGTCTGGTCTCAGCAGGCTAACTGTCAAACTGGCAGTAGGGGGTTTACGTTAGATCGATACCAATGACTCTTTACTTTACTCTCCGTGTCCCATGGCTGATGTGCTACCCCTGTGCTCCCCAACCACAGCAGCCACAGGACCAAAGCCTCGGGCTGGCCTCCCCCTGCGGGCACCTGGAGCGCACCGCAGGGAGCCCCCAATGGATGGGACATGGGTTCCACTAGAGATGGACGCGACTGCTACATCAAGTGAGTGAAACGCCCCCCAGATGTTTCCTAGGCTTTGGCAACCTGTGATTATTCTAGCCACGTCACTGCCTCCACCACACTCTGGCTCCATCTGTGCATACGGAATACTGATTCCCTGTTCCTTCCACTGCTGCGCACAGACACTGCCCCTGCCCGCTCGCGCTCACATAGACTTTCTCTTAGTCAGACGCCCATAGACACACATACACGTTCACAGAGACAGGACCCAGCCTGAGCTCTGCCTGCGCCGGAGAATGGCTAGCTAGTGTGTGTGTGTGTGTATGTGTGTGTGTGTGTGTGTTCTGCTGTAGAGGAATAATTCACCTGCGTAGGGAGTTGTGCTTTGATCTGGGAGAGTCTACGTGTAGTTTAAGCATCGTGGAGATGCCGGGGTGCAAGGCTCCCATCTCAATCGATCCCTACTTACTTCTGGATTTCTGAGCACGAACAACAGGTAAAAAGAAGCTCTCCCCGATCTCTCTCTCTCTCTCTCTTTCTCTCTCTCTCTCTGTCTCTCTCTCTCACTCTCTCTCTATCTCTAGTGTTGGTTTGTTTCTCCTGTACTCTGTGTGTGTTTGTATATGCTTGTGTGTGTGTGTGTGTGTGTGTGTGTGTGTGTGTGTGTGTGTGTGTGTTGTGTACGAGCAGTGGGGGCACCAATATAACAAGTGAGTGTTTGCTTGCCTGCTGCTTCATCTGTGGTTCTGTTGCTGTAGGAGGATACGGCTGGGTTTCTCCGTCGTTCCCTCTCCATTCTCTCCCTCTCTCTCCCTACACTGATGTGCATTCATAGTCTAAAAATATGACAACAGGCATCCACAGTCCTCCACCGCATCTGGCAGGTTCTGCCTTTCTTTTTCCTCTATTCTTGTGCAAATTAGAAAAAGGCTCAACTATTTCTATTGAGATACGTAGATTGTGTGTTGTTATGATGAATAGCTATCGTAGCAAATTGGTTGATGCGTGCAGGGTGTTATTTTTATATATTTTTTCGATTTTACAGTAGCACATTCTTTTGTGAGGGAAGTATGTGTATAATTATGCATGGCGGTAGGGGAACTTGTCACACATGGGCTATGGTTGGAAAAGCGTGATATCAGAGGGCTTACATAAGACCAGAGAAGCAGAGGATGTGCTGGATGCCCCCGGCAAGCCTACATGAGGCATATCATAGTGGCTCTGCTGGCTCCAACCTCCCCTTACCACAGTACATTTCAACAGCACTCATAAATAATGAGGGATGTGCGACTTTCTGTGGCAATGTATGGGGAGATAGTCCGGGGCCCTGGTACTGCTTGTCCTCAGTGAACCACCAGGTACAGACCGCATGACAGGTCGCCATGAATAAAGCATTCGCTGCCTTTTCGACATGCACACCTCTTGCACACAGCGTTTAGCCCATAGATACATGCCAAACATGCATGGCAGCACCTGTCGGACTGTGCATGGTCGTGCAAAGCGAGCAGCCAGGGGTCAATAGCAGCAAAGACCCTAAGAGCCAGGCTGCTCATTAGCCGGGTTCCAGCCGGTGAGTGTCGGAGTGGAGATGCAGTGACAGATCCTAAACCATGGAGCTGCTTGTGCCCAGCTCGTCTGGGATAGAATGCATAGAAACCAAATGCCCCCCATCCTGTGGTCAGACATGGCCGATTCCCCACGTGAACCCTGCTTAGGGTTATGCCTCCACACGCTCCGACCGGTGCCAGCCAATCGGATGCCAGCATTGCCATAAAACATGAGCGGGCCAGGACAACAGTTGCTGATGGTCACATGCCACCCCCTGTCTTGCTCATCCTCTCGCATGCTTTCTGGGGGCAGCTGAGCCCCCACGGTGCAGGTTCTGGAGAACTAAAAAGTGTGTGCTGGGGGGGGAGGGGGGTGGGGTGCATTTCCAGCTAATGGGGGGTGATTAGGGACTATTAGACGCGGGCCTGTCATCGCGTTGGGAGGCTAGCCATCTTTAGCAGGTGGCCACAAGTCGGGGGAGGAGACAGCCCACTTCCTGGGATGCACAGGCCCATATGGTTTGTCACAGTGCACAAGCTGTTGGCCTTGTCACATTCCTGTCTAAACTGACACGCAAACCCAACAGGGGAATTCGTCTCAGTTGTACCGCGTACAAGGTGATCTGCTGGGAAAAGGACAGGGAAAGACGTTCCATACAGGAGCTGAAGTCGTCATCGAATGCATGCAAAACGTGCGTTACGAAATGTCTCGCAAAGGACTACATGAGTATGTGTTGGATTCTGGGTTGCCTCACCCCAAGGGAAGAGTTTACACCCTAGGCCCCCCCCCCCCCCCCCAGTCTTGAAGGATTAATTGTGGGTTTTTGGTGGCGACTGAGTGGAACATGTGTCAGGAATGGCTGTGAATTACACAGTGGCTCGGCTGCCCACAGCCCTAATTAACCAACACTGTGGGGAGCCTCGGCGAATGCGGTTCCCAATACCTCGGCCCCCTGGAAACAAGCTGGAAACACAGAGGATGTAAAAATGACAAATTGGCAAAAGGATCTGTCCGCTGCAGAAAGAACAACCTCGAAACGAGGAAGTCACACTCCAGAAGGGAGCGTGGGTTATGAAGTCGATCCGACTAAAAGAGAAAGAATAATGGGCTCTGGCTAAAATAACCTGGGTTTCCATGCCAGGTATCAGTGGCAGGCTGCTCTGTGAGCAGGCCCGACGTGGATCAATTGGAGGCTGCCAGCAGCAGCAGCAGAGCTTGGAGGTCCAGTCATCACTGTTGGTACCTCAGGGAGACATGATTTCTGAGATGACAGCCAGGTCGGCTTGAGGTCACGTGGATGCTCTCTCATTTTATGATTAAACACTAGGCATTCAAGCACTAAGGTGTTAACAGGTTCGGTTAAGAGCTGCTGAAATAGTGCTCTTGCACAGATTATCTGTGCGAGTGCACTTTGCTGAGATTGTTCTGATAAGTCTGAGTTACCATCTGCAGGAGGTAGATACAATCGGAGGCTGATTGCCATCGCCCACGCGTTCTATTTCGGAGACAGTAACTTGTTCGTTGTTTTCAGAATCAATCGTGCTTCTCATCTTTGAACGTTTGAGATTCATAATTAGCCGGGGGGAAACCACAGGTCAGTCAAACGCACGGTTACTGACATCCTCTTCATTCTCTAGATCTGCTGGAGGAAGCTGGACAAAGTCACAGATGTTTCAGTGTTTAATGAACTGCCATTTGTATAAATATACAGTACTCTGCATAAGTTTTAGGCAGGGGATGCTGTTTTGAAGGAGAAGGGTGGTCACACCAAATGTTGATTTGATATAGATTTGATTTTCCCTCACTTTGTATTTTATGAATTAAAGAAATAAACAATTAATATTCATATTTATATTCCATCCATTCATCCATTAGCTATGCCGCTTATCCTATGCAGGGTCGCGGGGGGGGCTAGAGCCTATCCCATCCGACACAGGGCGAGAGGCAGGGTACACCCTGGATATTTTATATTTATATATTTATATTTATTTTCTAACTTTAAAGACTTCTCACCTGCCTAAAACTTTTGCACTGTATATTTATACGCACTCAATATTTTATGATTGATGGTAAAAATATATCAAAAATGATTGACGCATTAGAGGACCTATGGCTGTTGTGCTGTAGTGATGTTATTGCTGTCTCTCTCTCTCCTCACGTAGCCACGTGTCCCAGAGCAGTTCCCTGGAGGAGGTCCGTCTAGAAGGGGACCGATTTGTGCCTCCAGCTCCCCGCAAGGTGGAGATGAGACGAGACCCTGTCCTGGGCTTTGGCTTTGTGGCAGGCAGTGAGAAACCAGTGGTGGTCCGCTCCGTCACACCAGGTAAAGCGCTGCACGGTGCCGTCCATAGACACTCACAACACACACTCAAAAGGGGACGGGGCTGCTAAAACATAGCTAGCCTGAGGGGAGAAAATCACAGTGATGAATCGTGAATCCAAAGAGTGTACAAGGAGGAAGCCACCCATATGCTCCAGGACCAGCAGAGAAAGACAACCAGGGGAGAGAGATATATAGAAGATGGAGCTGGGGGTGACCTTATGTCATTTGTACCGCTTAGCCCCTTCTTCATGTGTGTGGACAGGGGGTCCGTCGGAGGGAAGGCTGGTCCCGGGAGACGAGATCGTCATGATTAACGAGGAGCCTGTCAGCTCTGCACCCAGGGAGAGGGTCATCGACCTTGTGAGGTACGCACACATCACCCATAGGCCTTATTGTTTGTCTGTGGCTGGATTTGTTGCAGACTATTGTTTCTAAATATACTATTTAAAAAAAATAAATGGTTTCACGTTGTGACGAGTCATATACTCTAGGGTATCTGTGAGTGGGAAAGTGTCTTGCCAAGTAGCTTTGAACTTGATATTGACTGTAATAACTCCTTTGGAATTAAGTCAACATCCCTCAGGGAAGACATACATTAAATGTATATGAATTTGCATAATGGCTGTTCATTTCTTTAGCCACAGTAAGCCAGCTCAGTTGAGAATTGTAAGGCCTCTCTGAAGGCCAATAGTGGGTAACTTGTGGTTTGTTGTTGCTTACTAAAAGTGCTGCATTAGATAGATGAGCTAGACTCAGCCCATTGATTGGCTCCAAAAGCCGGGTCCTCGTGTGACCTGGTCCTCAGTCTGTGGGCTGTACAGTAGATTAGTGCAGTGAAATTTGACCACACGGAGGCCTCTCCGTCACCTCTGCCTTTGGCTCGGACTGGTTTCTATCTCTGAGGTAAGATACCAGTCTATTACCGTAATGACTCTAGGCCTCGCCTTGCTTTTCCACAGCAGATGGCCCGTCCTGCCATTAGACTCTCCTTACAAAATGACTTAGAGAATAGCCGCCAATGCAGAGAAACACAGACGTGATGGAGACGTTGTGTGGTCTCATCGAATCAAAAAATCTGGATCTGGCAATCAAATTTGTATCTTGAATGATGTTCTGTTTGCCTGTGTTTACTCCCGCAGGAGCTGTAAGGAGTCCATAGTGTTGACAGTTGTCCAGCCATACCCAGTAAGTTCCTTCATCCTCACAGGCCTGATCCAAATAACGCCCAGACTAAAGCCCCCGACGGGAATGCACATCAAAAAGCTATTTGTTTGTGGGGGCTGATTACTTTGTGAATCCAGAACATGAATCAGAACCATATGTCTGTGCTTGCAGAGTGTAACAGCAGACTGGAGCTTAGTGTTGGCCTGGCATACTACGTACTGTAAAGGCTCTCTCTCTCAGTTCACACTAGTTTCCATCCAAGTCTTCTCCCAGTGCCACGTCAACCCATGACAACGCCATGGAGCACTAGACAGTGGGATAGTCACGATGCCCTGACCTAGTTCCTCCATGATAAACTATGACAGGGGAAATTGCCATGGGTTATAATGTAGAAAATAGGTCAGGTGAGAGAGACGCATACGCTGAGACCCTGTCCTGTACCTAAACAAACAGCCATTTGAATACCAACAGTTTTCAGTCGTTGGATTTAATCGTTGTATGCGGCTTTAGAGAAATCTCAGTTGATTAATGCTCAACACACACAACATTAATGATTAAATCAACGAGAATAATGCATAATTGTGCCTTCTTTTTGGATGCTCTCACGAGTTATTCCCTTCCATTATTAGTTGTAAGCTGTCAAATTATGTGAAATTAAACAGTGGGATATTAAAAGTTATCTCTGAAAATGATTCTTTCTTAAAAATAAGCTTTTCCTGAGCTTTTCCTCTGTAGAATCCCTTAAAACTGGAGGTAGCAGGAGAGTAGCCCAGCTAATCTATTCTGTAATTGTCCCCATTCATCAGCCATGCCTGCTGTGCTGTGCTGTATGCCCTTGCCCCAGCGATCTTACACAGCAGCACTTAAATCATATTAATACAGATTGGAGAAACGGGACATTCTAATGGAAATGCTTGTGTTCAAAGAGTGCAAACATGTCCCCGTAATGTGCTGCCGCTGTAAAAGCACATTAGTCAGCCACCGCCACCACCACCCCCTGTGGAGAGAGGACTGCGTGTCTTCCCAGTAGTTCGACCTGTTACTGAATGTTGGTTTAACTCTCACTTTTCTTCCCTTTTTCTCTAAGTCACCCAAATCTGCGTTTATCAGTGCGGCCAAAAAGGCCAAGTTAAAGTCTAATCCGGTGAAAGTCCGCTTCGCTGAGGAAGTCATCATCAACGGTCAGGTCCCAGTAAGTCATCCACTGACTTATGTACAAAACATCCTCCAGAGTGGCACGCACAGAAGCAAATGACATAACGTCTGAGATTAAACACCTGCCATGTAGTTAACACACTATGCATGTTACATCTCCAGGTGTCTCAGTGAAATGTCGTGCACATTTACAGAATCTCTCAGGCATGACAAATGATATGTGATTTTTCATCATAGCTGTGTCAGTGACACGTTAAAGATCGTGGTCTGAGAAACACGATACATATGCCTGTTCTCTTTTTGTCTATCTACAGGAAAGTGTGAAGGACAACTCCCTTCTCTTCATGCCAAATGTTCTAAAAGTGTACCTAGAGAATGGGCAGACTAAATCTTTTAAATTTGACAGCAACACATCCATTAAGGTAGGCATCGTACAGTTGGACCTCTCACAGCACTGCCCATATCCTGAAAGGAACTGAGAAAAAGCACATGCACATAATTAATGCACTAATGGTAAATTGCTTATAGCACTGTTGCAAACAGAAGCCGTAAAATATTTACTTAATTCTGATTCAGCAAATGTTAAATATCTGCTTGAGCTTAATTAACTTGGATGGATATGCAGGCCACATCGTTTTACCGGGAACTCATTCAATATTTTACAGTACGGTTTTTAGTGCTGTCAACACTTAATCAGGTTGAATCCATTGCATTTTCAAAACTTGTTCCAAAACTTTTGGCTTAACGTTTATCCACACTGCTTGCTATTGCATATTCACTTTCTTGGTCCGGACCTTAACTAGCCAGGCCTGGCATTTAATAATAAATGTGTCTTTTGTGAAAGGATGTCATATTGACCCTGCAAGAGAAGCTGTCCATTAAAAGCATTGAGCATTTCTCCCTGATGCTGGAGCAGCGAGCAGAAGGGACCGCCAGCAAACTAATGCTGCTCCATGAGCAGGAGATGTTAACTCAGGTGAGGGCTACCGTCAAAACAACAGGGTTAGCACCACTTAGACGCACAGTCCCATGGACGAGAATAATTACCATATTCATGCTGCAAAGGTGTTCTTGCATATTAATGTGTTAATAATAAATGTGACAAGGGCAGGCAGGTGATGAGATAGGAGAGTAGTTAAAGGGGGAAAAGGATTAATAGCATGCAAGACCTCCAGCACTAATATGACAGGCTGGACCAGAGAGTGTGGAACCTCATGCCATGAGATGGCCCTGACAAAATTGACATGTTCACAATAATTCATAATGTCAACTTGCTTTACTTAAAATGCTTTACTTAAAAGCTGATAACACTATGACTGCGTGTTTTGATTTGAACATGCTAACGTTCGCAAATTGTTTAACTATATTGCTTGAAATTACCAATAGCTAATTTGAATGTGTTTACATTAAATGAAATGTCAATTTTGTTAGGTATTTTGGCAATGACGGCATTGAAACGAAAACAATTTGTCGGTCGTTTTATTCAATTATGCATGGTGCAGATGCCTCAGCCTTGATTGTGTGCTTGCGTGATTCAGGTGACACAGAGGCCAGGATCCCACAAGATGAAATGCTTTTTCCGCATCAGCTTTGTTCCAAAGGACCCCGTGGAACTGCTCAGGAGAGATGCTGTGGCGTTTGAATACCTCTACGTTCAGGTGACTACCAGAGGAACTAACACCCTGACCATTATAGGCGGGCACCCAAATTGTCTAATATGACAACCAACCAACAAACGTTCAACAGTGACGTTTCGGGGATTTTTTGTTACTACGACTGTTTAATTGTAAAAATTCTTGATTTTTTTTCTATTATGGTACATTAATGAGATCTTCTCAGAGCTAAATAAAAAATTATTAAAGGTCTCCAGAAAAGAATAGCATCCACCGATGCCCTGGGAGTCCTGTCCATGTTGTGTTCCACCATCAGTAAGCGGAGTCAACTTAAGCCCTATAACCTGGTCCTGTTGCTCTCTCTCTCTCCTCCAGAGCTGCAATGACGTGGTGCTGGAGAGATTTGGGTCAGAACTGAAATACGACACAGCCCTGCGCCTGGCTGCCCTGCAGATGTACATTCTCACCATCAACACCAAGCAGTCCCAGAAAGTCTCACTCAAGTACATAGAGTAAGTGGATTGGGTTTCACACTGCACTGAGCAGGGCCACAATGGACCTGACTCCTCCACTCCCCTCCCAGCTACAGGCTCCCCTGTCGATTTCTAAAGACCCAGCCTTGTTGTTTGCAGTTTGCAGAGACATATTATGTGGCCAAATATCCATCGCAATCCATCACTCATTTGACTCTAAGGCTGCTGCAGTGTAATAACAATGAGCTGGCCTTTTATGTGTTGAAAGTATGACTGTGACTTGTTCATTGTTGTACAATTTCTGATTGCCATATCACATACTACTGTACTTCTAACTGCTACCTAATTAGGGCATTCTCTCTGCTTGAAAATATTGATTGATGGTTTACAATGAGGACAGTGTTGATTGGTTGAAGCCTGGGTGCTGAGCCTGGATTGTTTACTGCATGCAGAAAGGAGTGGGGCCTAGCTTTGTTCCTGCCTCCTGCTGTCCTCACCAGCATGAAGGAGAAAAACATCAAGAAGGCCCTCACACACATCCTCAAAACAAACCAAAACCTTGTTCCGCCTGGTAAAAAGGTATGGTATTTCTGCCCCTATTCCGTTTCTAATGTGTATTTTTTGATTTTACATGAAAAGCATATCTACAAATACATAACACTGCCACCTGGTGGGACAATGTAACATGGTTTGAAGTAATGTTCTGCTGTTGCTATCCTATTTCACCGAAGATGATTCTAGATTAGATCATGCAGTCTTAACACCTCCCTGTGAAAGATTACACTGGAAATACATTAGAACTGTAACATCCATGTCTACAATTAAATTAACCAAGTAAATGACTTATTTTCCCTCCCAGCTCACAGCCTTACAGGCCAAGGTCCACTATCTGAAGTACCTCAGTGACTTGAGACTGTATGGAGGCCGAGTATTTAAGTCCACATTACTGGTAAAACTGACAGCAATTTGATCTCAGTTAATTACATGCAGCGCACACATAGTCACACGAACACATAGATGAAAACAGCTGTTGGTTTACTGAAAATGGTGTCGCTCTCTTCCCAAAGCAAGGGGAGAAACATACAGAAGTGACTCTGCTGGTAGGCCCGAGGTATGGCATCAGCCATGTCATTAACACAAAGACAAACCTGGTGGCACTGTTGGCCGATTTCAGTCACGTCAACCGCATTGAGATGTACACCGAAGACGAGAAGAGGGTACGGGTGGAACTACACGTTCTGGATGTGAAGGTAAATAATCTATACACCTTTTTTACAGATACATCTGCAGGAATGTGTCATGTACTTTTTATTATATTGTCATCCTCCTTTGTATTACATTTCGATTTTGTACTGTGTTTTATGAGTACGCTACTGAGAATCGTTTTGGTGTTAATATTGAAAGAAGAACCTAAACTGCCACTAAACCCATTATAGTGTTTATCCAGCCAAACTCATTATAATCTCATTTGGCTCTCCCACTCATTGTCTGCTTATTATTGTTTTCTTATCTGGCCCTTTCACAGCCCATCACTTTGCTAATGGAGTCTGTGGACGCCATGAATCTGGCATGCCTGACAGCTGGCTACTACCGTCTACTGGTGGACTCTCGACGCTCCATCTTCAACATGGCCAAAGGCAACACAGGAAATATGGAAACTGGTTAGTCTGGACTGGCGAAACCTTCTTAAGTTTCAGCCATCCTGACACGGTTGATATGAAATGAACATAATTGCCTCTTTTTTTTTTTTTTTTTGGTTCCTCTTTGCAGGTCACGAGACGCGTGTGAAGCAGAACTACCAGGCCATTGAGTGCACCTACAGCACGCCCTACAGGGGATGTGAGGACCACAGCAACCAGAGGTGTAGCCGGGAGTACTCGGGCCCAGACTGCGAGTTCCTGGACTCGGGCAGAAGCGAGAGTGACATCCCCCCCGTCTACATCACAGAGATTCACCAGGCCCACCAGTACAGCGTGCACACAGCAGAGAGAGCCGAGCGTTACAGCAGACCCCCCCAGCTGCAGCCCCAGGCCCAGCAGCCCTACCTCAATGTCCCCAGAGCCCCCCGACCGCAGGAGTCCCCCCGCAGCGCGAAGGTTTCCTTCATCTTTGGGGACCCGCCATTGGACAGTGTGAACCCCCAAAACCTGGGCTACCGCCGGCTGAAGGACCAGAGTCCCGAGGTGCTGGACGACCACAGCCCGGCCTACAAGCGGTTGGAGGAGGACTACAAGATGATGGAGCCCATGGTGGACAGCGAGGCCTACCAGTACGCCACCAAGATCTTCGGCCCGGCGGAGTGCATCGAGGAGCCGCTGCTGCGCGACATCTGCTACGCTGAGACCACGGACGACGCCGAGGACGAGGACGACGTCAGCTGCGAGGAGGACGCCATGATGAGCGACATAGACAAGACGTCGTTCCTCACGCTGTCGGGCTCCAGCGACGACATCATCGACCTGACCTCACTGCCGCCGCCGGCAGAGAGCGCCGGCGAGGAGGACAGCGACGTGCTGCTGCACTCGCTCAACCTGGCCATCGCCGCGCCGCCGCCGGGCTTCAGGGACAGCTCCGACGAGGACGAGCAGCACGGAGCGCAGGGCCGTCCCCAGGACGACGTGCCCGTGTCCCTGATAGACTCAGTGCCCACACAGGACGCCGAGGGCCCGGACGAGCCCCTAGATGATGCGGTGGTTTCCACCTTACAGGCACTGGAGGCCCTGGCTGCTTCTGAGGAGAATAGCCAGCAACAGTCTGACAATAGCACAGGTTCTTCTTACACTATTGTAACATTTATTCACTAACATCCAGCGACACAATATTCCCGCCATTCACTTTTGATTTGTTCCTGTTGAGTTTTTTTTTTCTTTTTTTCAATAAAGCCCATTTTGTTCTATGTTTCCATTTTGTGTGAGTATTGCTTCATTCATTCGAACATACAGTAACCATGTTAGCATTCATTGCTATGTCATACATTGTTTGCTCTCAATCAGTGCTGCTGCTGTTGTTGTTTTGTGGATATATGTTTTTTTGGTGTTTATTTTTTGTAAAACAGCAATCAATGTGTTTGTCGCTGCATAAAAAAAGTGATGCGTTATAACACAAATAGTTGGAAAATACACATTTACTTACAGAGAGCACACAACATATTTCATATGCAGTTAAGTACCTAAAACATGCTACATTGTCACTTCATTGGAAGATGTTAAAAGTTAATCACTTAAAAGTTAAATATTTTTGATAGTTAAATCTTGCTGTTAGTCCAACATTTGTAGTGTCTCCCAGGTGACTTTGGTACTAAGCTCCCTGTCTTTCTGTGGCACACAGGTGTAGAAATATCACGGGCCTTTAGCCCTGAGTCCTCCTCGGATTCTGGCAACGAAACGAACTCCTCCGAGATGACAGAGAGCTCTGAGCTGGCGGCCGCCCAGAGACACTCTGAGAACCACCTGAGGATGTACGTAGCCACAGCCGAGGGCTACCACACACTGGCCGAGGAGAAGACAGAGTTCCCCTGCACCCCGTGTCAGGCCAGAGCTCCAGGACTTCAAGAGGAAGAGGCCAAGTCGACCACGTCCTCCTCCCAGATTGTCCACTCGGACGGGGGTGAGATGGAGCCAGAGACTATGGAAACCAAATCTCTGACCCACTACTTCAGTAAGATGCACATAGGATCCGTGATGGGCAGGCAGCAGGGCAAACACAGTGAAGCAGGGAGCAGTGATGCCATGGAGAGATCTCAACTCAATCAAGACCAGAGCAGGGAGGAGCTTCCCCACCTGGTAGGGAAGTATAATGCGTTTACCGCTAGAGATTCTCAGTACATGAATCAACTGGATTTGGGGCGAACACCATTACGAGACAGGCAGCAGAAATGGCAGCAGCAGCAGCGGGTGGCCGGGATCAAAATGGTCGAGGGCACCTCTCCAGATTGCGTTAGTGACTCACATGCGTCCCACACAGACAGGGTAACAATCAAAGGAGACGAACAGGACTCGGAGGAGAGGAGCCAGCAGTTAGACGCTCATTTACGCTTCCCTGTAAAAGACCCCCAAAATGCACAGGAAGCCAAAGCACAGAATAATGAGCAGCAGCAGCAGCAGCAGCAGCAGCAGCAGCTTCGGAGCAAGATGCCACCGGGTGAACAGGAAATGACACGGCTGTACGAGTACCACCTGACCAAGCGCATGTCGTCCATCCAGAGCGAGGGCGTCCACTCCCTCCAGAGCTCCCAGTGCTCGTCCATCGACGCCGGCTGCAGCACGGGCAGCAGCAGCTGCGTCACTCCCATGGACTCCCCGCTGTGCGCTGCCGAGAATGTGCATTTATTGTCGGACTCCTCCCTAAAGGGGCTGGGCTATGTGGGAACGGAGGATAAGGGACCGGTCCAAGGGAGGCCTGGCCACCCGCTGGACCCCACCCTGGTGAGGAAGATCCACGCGGCCACCAGCGCTGAGCCTGGGTTCAGCACCACGCGTGAAGGCAGCCACCGGAAGCCCAAGATTAAAGAAACCACAGGTACAACTAGACAGGGCTGGGTCACATTTGATCCTATAGGTGACTAAGAGGTGTGGGTGAGCAATGGGGCAGACACAATGAAGCAGCAGCAGCTGAATCATTTAGTGGAGACTGTGCAACACACTTCAAGTTGCTACTCAGACAGAGTGGACGGGGGGGTAAAAAGAATGCAGTAAGTAAAAAAGTAATATGTGGTTTACTGAAGCATATTTATTTGTTTTCTACAATTGTTTATTCACACATAACAACATAGAAATATAACATTGTTACATTGTAGCAGTCGTGTTTTCTAATTCACTCAAAATCACTAGGTTCTTTCTAATGTTGAGCAGGGGACGCGATAACCTCAACAATGACAAATCGTAGCAGGAAAGGGCTTGCATTTGATCAAATGATATTGTACCCGAGATGCTTAACGGTTCCATTTTGTTTCCCTACTGCCCCTAGTGTAGCCTGCACACAGCTGAAGAAGGCTGGGCAAGGAGACTCATCTTCAGCTCCCTGTAACGAGGTCACCGCTGCAGCCACCACCACGCCAACACCACCACCATCATTAACGAGTAGCACAGTGCCCAGTGGGCCTATCCAGGGCTGCCCCCAGTCACCAGCCCAGCCTCTCCCTTTTAACAAACCCCTATGTGAGCCCACCACAGGTAGTCTGAGGAAGCTGCCCCGCCGAGGTCGGATGCTGCGGAGGAGCTGGAGCAGCGTAACGCCGTGCTCTGGGAGCTCGGAGGCCCTGCCTGAGAAAACCAAAGCAGCGTCGTCAGGAAAGAGTGGAGGCCAGACCATCCAGTCCCCTGACCCCCCTAAACTACACAGAAGGCTCTCCGCCAAGAGCCTGTCCAAGAGCTTATCCCAGGGCTCGGTGAGCTCTTTTAACTCTGGCCGGAGGCTTTTAAGAGGAGCCTCAATGATGCTGCCAAAGGATGCCAGGGAGATCAAAGCCAAGCCCCGACTGGACACATCCACCTGGAGGTGTCACGGGCCATTCAGCCACTGCTTCCTTAGAAGGAAGATGGGGGTTGAGGAGGAAGGGAAAAACCCTTCACAGTCACAATTGTCTGGTGGTCAAAGTCTAAAGCCACCCGGACCCGCCAGCCGCAGTGAGTGCGAGAACAAGGTAGACCCAGCAGAGCTATTTAATTGGGCTGCCGGGGTGAAGGGCATGAGCCTTAAAGCCAGGCTGGCCCGTGTGAACTCGATGAAAGGGAAGACCTACAGCCTCCCTCGGGGGTTCCCAGCTGCACGGAGAGACGCCCTCGAGATGATAGGCATGGTACGCTCCAGTGTCGGCGAGCGCTACATGGCCGAGGAGCCAGAATTCGGCGAGGCTGACCTGCAGAGGCTCTCCCAGCTGCTGTCTGTGCACGCCAAAGCCCTGGGCGGTGCCTGCGCTCAAATGGCCGTGGTGCACAGCAACCCAGAGGAACTGTTGCTCACCCTGACCCACAGTTCCCACACACTCTGCTGCCTAGCGCAAGCCTGCATGTCTCTGGTAGAGGGCCTTAGCGACCAGGTGGAGCGCTGTGAAGTGGTGGCCAAACTGGACGAGATAGTCATGAACTACGTGTGTCTGCTTCAGGCGGCTGAAGCGGCGTCGGGAGGCGCCCCCAACGACCAAAGTGTGGATGCATTGACACATCACTCAACCACCATGTCTGCTATTGTCGACTCACTAACTCACGCACTTCAAACACTGCTCAACAAGTAAACATTTTGTTCTGTTGTTCTGGTTAGTGATCTCAAAGCCATACATAGGAGAAATGGGTTTAGTTTACCCAACTAATGTGAACTGCTGTGATCAACCTTGCCTTGTGTATATTTTGTTTAATATGTAAGTAAAATGAATTATATTAATCATAAGAAGCTTAAAAAATGATATCATATTAAGGCCTGTAAGACGAATATCCCTACAGTACTACATACGATTTGAGCTAATAGTCACTATTTATTTGAATTATTGATAAGTTTTAATCAGGGGCTTATTGTGTGCTAGAATATTGTCTGATTTGTATTACTTAATGAGAAATATTATGTTTGAGATAAATACTGCATAATTAAATACACACAGCTCTAGACAAATTAAAGTGCAAGACATATTACACTGTAAAAATATCCATTAAACGTCATAAATCAATCTTTTACATTTGCTATATTCACCATTCTTTTGTGAATACTTTGCACATGATCACCAAGTACTTTCTGTTGTTTTTGCCAAGATCACTATATCTTATTAAAGGTTTAAAAAAGTATACTTTGTATAATCTTTGTCTTTTCTTCCTGCAACATAAGAAACTAGGTAATTGGCTGATGGTTCTTGTTAACTCCAGGGTTACCATTGTTTGAAAAATACAAAAAATGCCTAACTGATGTAGTGAACCTTTTATTTCTCTGCTACTATCCAAAAATGTTTAGTAATAATAATAACTTTATCTATACAGCACCTTCAAAACAGAGTTACCAGGTGCTTTACAATAAAAATTACAGTAGAATATAAAATATAATTAAGATACACTAAAATCAAGTAATATAAATAACTAAAAAGAAACTAAAAACCAATATAAAAGGCGGCGGATAAGATAGCTTTAAGATAAAAGTGAGTTTTAAGAAGTGATTTAAAAAAGGAGGCAAACAGAGTGCCATTCTCAAGCATACAACCAGTTTGTTCCTAAATTTGTATTCTTTAAGTCAGAAGGGAACTATGTTTGATTGTGCAACACTTACATTGCAACATTATTAATAATTCTGCCCCTCACTCAGTCTAGGGTTATGGCTAAACCTTCTGCTTTAATGATGATGGCCTGCCTTTCTCAGGACTCTGAGGGGCTCTGCATGGTAGTAACTGCAGGAATGACAGGGTTGCCATGCTAGAAAGGATTTATGATTTAGTACTAAATTAATGTTAGCACTAAACACAGTTGTACAAAACACAAATAAACCCACCCACCCAACACCAAGTTTTTCCCATGATTCTGCAAAGGTCTGTGCGCATCAGTGCACCTGTCTTAAAGTGTGGCATAGTTATATGTGCCAACCTAGACCAAGGTTTCACTTTCCTGGTCAGAGGACTTTCCTTTTAGAAGGCTCTTCCCTTTTGGTGAGCAGGCCAGTCTTGATAAAATGTGTGCCTTAAAACTACCAAAGTGCGTGAAAAGGATTCAATCTCAGTTAAAGAGTAGATATCAAATATACGTTATTAAAATACTGTATTTTTTGGTGCTCGGCAAAGATAAAAGTAAGGATGTTGAGATTTTGTCGTTCTGTGTGCAGTGTGTGTGTGTGACTAAAGGGAAGTGATTCAGGCTAATTATAAGCATTGTAAGCCAGCCACCTGTTACTTTGTGGTCATCCCCACTGCACATATTACACAATGACAAACTACGCATCTTCTCATCTGTGCACATTCTGTCTCTCTCAGTTTGATAGTTCCATGTGGACTACAACAGAAAACATTGTGACAACTTGAGAAACATTGCATTTGCTGGTGGGAACCATGCTCTCTCGTGTGGTAAGCAGCTCTCATACTATGATTCATCTTGGTTAAATTTATGTCATTTATTGTGTATAGATGTTCATTGTGTTATAAAGATTGAATTGTCGGGCCAACTCTCTCACTTCATGTAAGATTTATTTGAATAAAATGTACAGTGTTATGAAATGAATTAAAGTTAAATAAATAAAAACTAAAGTACTATTCTTTAGCACATATGGTAAATCAGGAGTTGTTATGGGTTTGTCAAAAACTGTTTGTAAAAAAATAAATCAAACAATCCCATGATTTTCCTGCCAGGTATGTATGCTGCTATTGGGGTTGGCAGCTGGTGGCTGGTACCCTAAAACTCTGCCATGTGATGTCACACTGCTCAGCAAGGAAAACATTGTCAACGTGGACTGCACTGAGAGAGAGCTCAAATATGTCCCTAACGGCGTCCCAGTCAACACCACCAACCTGACCCTCACCATAAACCACATCCCTGGCTTAAACTCAACCTCCTTCCAAGGCCTGGAGAACCTCATTGAAATCGATATGCGCTGCAACTGTGTGCCCATCAAAATTGGCCCCAAGTATCGAGTGTGCACCCAGAGTTTAACCATCGAGAACGACACCTTTACTAGCCTGAAGACTCTGAGAGCTCTATACCTGGACGGGAATCAACTGCACAGCATTCCCAAAGGCCTGCCTCCACAACTCATCCTACTCAGTCTGGAGGTGAACAACATCTATAACATTTTAAAGGAGAACCTGTCCGAAATCAGAAATGTTGAGATTCTTTATCTAGGTCAAAATTGCTATTATCGTAACCCTTGTAATGTATCTTATGAAATTGGAAAAGATGCGTTTTCAGTGCTTAGTAACCTGACTTTGCTTTCTCTTAAGTCCAATAACTTAACACATATCCCCTCACAATTACCCACCAGCCTTAGAGAGTTTTATCTCTACAACAATAAGATTGACAAGATTACTGGAAATGATTTTCGAAACTTGACAAATTTGGAGATTCTAGATATAAGCGGAAACTGTCCTTGTTGCTACAATGCACCCTTCCCTTGTGACCCATGCCCTAACAACATGCCGCTTCAGATCAATGTAGATGCTTTTAGTACATTGAAAAACCTAAAGATACTGCGTCTGCATAGTAACTCTCTGACAAAAGTAAACCCTAAATGGTTTCAGAGCTGTAAAAATCTGAAACTACTCGATCTCTCATCCAATTTTTTAGCACAGCACATACCATGTGCTGAATTCCCAAAGGTTCTGGTCAATTTGGAAGAACTGGACCTTTCCTTTAACTTTGAGCTTCAGGTGTATCCGGCAACACTCACCTTGAGTGAGAACTTTTCACAAATGAAAAAACTCAAAATTCTCAGACTTCGGGGCTTTGTGTTCCAGCAGTTGACCACAAAAAGCATCAAGCCCCTGATTCCTTTAGAGAACTTGGAGGTCCTAGATCTTAGCTATAACTTTATTAAAATGACGAACCTCAGTATTCTTATGCAGCTGAAAAGCTTCAAAATAATCGATTTATCGGACAACAAAATATCCGTTTCCTCTGACGGGCAGTGTGCTGTTGGGTTTTCAGCAGACAATATTTTGCAGAGCTCTCCCATGCCTGGTGCTGAATATTACCAGAGTAAAGATACAGAAGCAAAAGAAGTTCACTATTTTAGATATGATGAAAATGCTCGCAGCTGTAAGTACAAGAATAAAGATGACGCTGAAACCATGAATTCACTTGTTAATAGTAACTGCAGTCAGTTTGGGAAAACACTAGATATCAGCAAGAATAACATATTCTTTCTTCATCCTCGATTCTTGAACCTAGGTGAAATAAGATGCCTGAATCTTTCTGGGAATGCAATGAGCCAAAGTTTAAATGGGAGTGAATTTTCTTTTCTCACTAAACTTCAGTATCTTGACTTCTCACATAACCGTCTAGACTTACTCTACTCCTCTGCTTTTAGCGAACTACAAAGTCTTGTAATCTTGGACATAAGCTTTAATGAGCATTATTTTGAGTCTGAAGGTTTGACCCATATGCTTAATTTCACCAGAAATTTTAAGAATCTGAAAATATTGATAATGAACAACAATCAGATTTCCACAGCCACAAACACAGAGCTAGAGAGTTTTTCTCTGGAGAGATTGGAGTTCAAAGATAACCGATTAGACATGCTGTGGAGAGATGGTGATTTAAGGTATGTCAACTTCTTCAAAAATCTTAATAATCTATTGGTCCTTGATATATCCCTCAACAACATGAACTTTATACCCGGGGAAGTGTTTAACGGCTTACCAGACAAACTCACTGAGCTTTATATCAGTCAAAACAGACTGAGGCTGTTTCCATGGGACAAGCTAGCTACTCTTGAATTCCTTCAGGTCCTTGATCTAAGTGGGAATATGTTAGATTCTGTTCCTGACATGATATCGAACTGCACCAAATCTCTACAAAAGCTCTTCCTACAGAAGAACTCCATTGTAAAGCTCTCCTCTGATTTTCTCAAGGAGGCTGTCACCTTGAAAGTGCTAGATCTCAGTTCCAATTATCTTCAATATATTGAGCCATCAAGCGTTCCAGAGAATGTCATCAATTCCATGGACATGCTTCTTATTAACAACAACAGTTTCCTCTGCACCTGCAACTTCACCTGGTTTGTCACATGGCTCAATAGTACCACAGTCTACATCCCTAGACTGGCCACGGACGTGACCTGTGCTGCTCCTCAAGCCCAGAAGGGCCACCCAGTCATCTCCGTGGACATGGAAGCCTGTCAGCATAGCTACCTGTCAATCGTCCTCTACACACTGGTGACGTCCCTGCTTCTCAGCTTCCTCGCCCTCACAATCTCCAGCCACCTCTTCCTCTGGGATGTGTGGTACATCTACCACTTCTGTTTGGCCAAACTCAAAGGCTACCGTCGCCTGTCTTCCCGGAGCGCCATCTACGATGCCTTTGTGATGTATGATAAGAGGGACAATGCAGTGACCGAGTGGGTGATGAAAGAGCTTCGCGTTCAACTTGAGGACCGTGGGGACTATCATTTGAAGCTGTGCTTGGAGGAGAGAGACTGGATCCCTGGATGCCCCCTCATTGACAATCTGTCCCAGAGCATTCATCAGAGTAAGAGGACCGTGTTCATTCTCACTAACAAGTACATCAGAAGTGGCAACTTCAAGACGGCATTCTACATGGCACACCAGCGGCTGATGGATGAGAAAGATGATGTCATCGTTTTGATATTCCTTGAAAAGTCTTCCTCTCACTCAAAGTACCTACGACTGAGGAAGAGGCTTTACAGGCGGTCGGTGCTGGAGTGGCCAAAAACTCCTCAGGCACAGCCCTATTTTTGGTTTAGGTTAAAGAGTGTCTTGGCAACTGAGGGTCAAAAGCAGTACAGCAATCTGTTCAAGGAGACTCTTTAGAAAGACACAAAGTCAACAAGCATTCTGGGTATTTATTGCTTCTCAGAGCTTTGTTTATCATACGAGTAAATAATACAAATATTTAATGAATACTTTCAATTTGCATTTGAATTTTAGACTTTAACACAAATCATGCATCATTTTATTTGAAAAAAATGCTGGATGTTGTTTGCTATGCTTCTTGTAATAAATATGTAAAATTGTATGCTGTGCCTGTCTATAAATCTTCTTTGTTTCTGCAAACCAAATATTCAAGCACACTTTGGAGAAAGGAGAAGTGAATCCGAGCAAGTTCCTCAATCATGCGACCGTTCACACCAAGCAACCATTACTATGCATGCCTAGTCTTACAGCCCACAAAGCCCATCAGCAGTAATTTACAGCTAACTAGTGTGGGCTTTATCTTTCCAAATGGATATAGGCTGTTTTGTGTAAAAAGACAGAATGGCAGTCATAGTGTTTTTATAGTGCAACTGAAATGAAGAGGCCCATCAGAATGTATATTCATTTTGGTTATAACTTTTCTTGTGACAGTCACATCTATCAGGAACCTTTTCTCTTCTAGTTGCTCTACATTAGATAATAACCATGGTAAGTGCTATTCTATTGACTATTTATAGTGTCAGATGTAACCTTTAAAGTATTGAATTCAAAATGATTTGTTGTGTATCAGCGATGTTGAACTATACTCAAGTTATTCTAAAGTGGCCATTGACCGATTTGTTTGTGTAATAGCAATAGCTTACTTACTCTTCAGTCTGTTCAGCAGAGAGCAGCTCTCAATGTGTATGATCTGCCACTCTTCTACGAATACAACTAAAATAATACAAACTTTATATACTGAATATGCATTATAGGTCTAGTTATTTTACATAATACAAATATTGATTAATATAACTGTATGTGTTTAAACAATGCTGCACTACATAAAACAAATGGTCATCTGACACACAATGTTTGGAGATTCAAGCAAGCCTACTTTTATTTTAAGAAAGATTTAAAAAGGCATGAAGCAGATAGGATTAAATTAATATCTTCTGATAAAACACTTAAAACATGAATAATATATTGTTGTGCTGTTTTCATATACATTTTCATGGACGTAATTTAACTTTTCTTTGGGCATTACAGGCCGATGCCACCTGCTGGTTGAAGTTTGCCATCTTGCTCCTGTGTCAGAACTGGGAAATCCAGCCTGCTGAATGTACCCGGAATTCAAGGCAGTTTCCATGCGGTATCAAGGTTAACGAATGTGGCACAGAGATATTTTTTCAGTGCGAAGGACGTAAATTGAAAAATGTGCCTGGTGGGATCACTCCCAATGCAACTAAGCTAGATTTATCAGAAAACTTTATTCCGAATATATCCAACAATGCTTTATCAAATCTGGAGAACCTGACTCATCTATATCTCAATTGGGTAAATAAGGGCAAGGGGATGAAATTGATTGCTGCGGATGCATTTAAAAAGCTGACAGATCTAAAGGAACTTCACTTTAAAGGAAATCGTCTAACTGAAATTCCATCTAATCTCCCCCCTAATCTGGAACTACTGGATTTGGACCAAAACAATATCTTGTCCTTAAATAGGACACACCTTAAAGGTATACAAAATGTGACTGAACTGTCACTATCCAAAAATTGCTATTTCAAAAACCCTTGTGGGAAAACCTTTAATGTTACAAATGATAGTTTATCAATAATGACAAAGTTACAGAATCTGACTTTGTCATTCAATAATCTTACTAATGTTCCAAAAGGTTTACCCCAATCGCTAGAAGCATTAGCGCTATCCTCTAACAGAATTGAGTACATTTCTGAGAATGATTTCTACGAGGTACCTTTTTTGAAAATCCTTGAATTACAGGGCAACTGCCCAAGATGTTCTAATGCACCATATCCTTGTGTTTCATGCCCTAATATATCACTAGGCATCCATCCCCATGCATTTGCAAATCTTACACATCTAGAGACACTGCACTTGGCAGGAAACTCGTTGAAAACCCTCCAGACGTCTTGGTTTTTGAATCTGAGGAACCTCAAATGCCTATATCTGTCCTTCAATTTTTTGGCAGATGTTATAACCGGCGAAATGGGAATGTTTAACCACTTATCAAGTTTAGAGAAAATTGACCTCTCATTTAATTTTGGCCTCAAATCATACCCTCCAACAGTTAACCTCTCAAGACACTTTTCTAATCTGACGTCACTGAGAACATTGCACTTAGAGGGGTTGGTGTTTAGGCAAATAGAGCACAACACACTTAGTCCTCTGTATGGACTCCGAAACCTGTCAGCGTTGAACTTGGCAACTAACTTCATTGTTCGCTGTAATTCCACCATATTTAGCAAATTTTCAAACCTAAAACTAATATACCTGGGAGAGAACAGGTTATATCCAGTTTCAGTGAGTGGTGCACCAGGACCAGATCGAAATATAAACATGAAGTCAGATTCTCACACTCCATACCTAACAAATTCATATCAAAAAGACTTTGTTTATGAGCTATCACATAGACTTGTCAGACAAAAGTGTTTTGACTCGGGCCGAGTCTTAAGCCTGAGTTCAAATAATATTTTCTTCATTACTCCGAAGCAATTTGAGGGCTATGGGGACATCGCATGTCTCAACTTATCCAGGAATGGATTTGCAGCAGCTCTGAATGGAACTGAGTTCACATCATTACCAAACCTGACATATCTAGACCTGTCCTTTAACAAGATTGATCTGGCCTATGACACTGCTTTCAAAGAACTGAAGAAACTGGAAGTGTTAGACCTGAGCTACAACCCCCACTACTTTGAAGTGTATGGAGTGACACATAATTTAAACTTTTTACGGAATCTCCCTGTGCTGAGAGTATTGAATATGAGTCGGAATTTTATTTCTACGCTAACTACAAAGAAAATGAGCAGTGAATCATTGAACGAACTTCAGTTCCAGCACAATAACCTAGGGACTCTTTGGAAGGGAAGAGATGGCTCATACAACAGCCTTTTTCAGAATCTCACAAATTTGACCATATTAGATATATCTTTCAATAATATTGAAAAGATAGACAGAAAGGTTTATAAACATTTCCCTGTCAACCTAATTTATTTAAGCATTAGCAATAACAAACTCACTCATTTTCCATGGGAAGTACTGGGAGATTTTAAACATCTTCAGATTTTGGATCTAAGCTGTAATTTTTTATCGGATATACCTGAAAATATATCTAAGTTAATTCCTACTTCACTTAAGATGCTTATCCTCAGCCACAATACAATTTCTCAGTTCTCGAAAGGATTCTTAAAGATTCAGACTGTTGACCTTAGTTTTAACAGACTGACCATCATAAATGAGTCCAGTTTATCGGGATCAGAGAATTACATCGGAACATTACTCTTGCACAATAACCCATTCCAGTGCACATGTGATCTATTAGAGTTTATTCTATGGATATACAAAAATGATGTTAAGATACCCAGACTGGCCACTGAAGTGACATGCAACATGCCAGCCAACAGGTACGGTCAACCAGTGATACTATTTGAAATAAATCAATGCATTGACCCGGATGCAACTTTCCGGATGAACGTTTTCTCGAGTTCCATCATTCTTTTGACTATGCTCACAGCAATTACAGCGCACGTGTTTTATTGGGATGCCTCCTATATTTTGTACTACCTGAAAGCCAAGTTGAAGGGCTATCATTCCTTGACGTCTTCAGAAAGCTTCTATGAGGCCTTTGTAAGTTATGACACCGGAGACCCAGAGGTCAGTGAGTGGGTGATGGAACACCTGCGAGTGCAGCTAGAGGTGGAAGGAGACAACCACCTACCTCTTTGTCTGGAGGAGCGTGACTGGACGCCCGGAGTCCCCATGATCGAAAACCTCTCCCAAAGCATCCGCCACAGTCGTAAGACAGTCTTTGTTTTGACCGAGGCCTACATCAAGACTGGCTCTTTCCGACTGGCTGTTTACCTGGCTCACCAGAGGCTGCTGGAGGATAACGTGGACGTTATCGTGCTACTGCTCTTAGAGCCTGTTCTGCAGCACTCTCCTTTTCTGAATCTACGACGGAGGCTGTGTGGGAATAGTGTGGTTGAGTGGCCCCGAACAGCAGCAGCGGAAGCCTGGTTCTGGCAGAACCTAAGGAATGCTGTGAGGGTGGATAACCATGTGATGTACAACAACATCTACTCAAGGTACTTCACCAACAACAAGTGAGCTGGGTGACAAGTGGAAGCATGGGGAAATTGTCTGTTAAGATTCTGTACAATAGGCTACCATTTTATATCATAACTTGGGAGGACAGTATTGTAACTTCAGTTGTGTGTACAGATAACTTTAGGTGTGTCACCGATCAATATTGGCTTTATTGTTGCATAATCCTTTTGAAGATTGTAACTGAAATACTGAGCCCTACCAAAAATAATTATTAACAAAGTTACAATCTATTGTAGTGTATTTGTGTGTTTATATGTGTTTATAATTGTTATTCTGGTGTAACTAAAATCACTCATGATGAATGCATTTCTGACATGTATGTTACCACAGTGATCTGAATAAAAGTTGGATACAAAACTGGATTGGAGAATTGCATTCTTGAACAAGATTTCCAAAGCCTTGCTAATGCATTACTGTACACATCCACATGATGTCGTTAATGACACATAGAGAACTGCATTGGCGATATGTGTTTTTAGTTTAGTTTGAAACAAGGCTTCGAGTTTACTAATAACTGGTCAGAATGTGTTCAATATACTTATAAGACATTTTGTTCTTAATTATTGAGCAACTTGCAAATGTAGAGAATCAGGTAAAATACATTGAACGCACCTGATGTCAAAACAGTATTACCCGCAACAAAATAACAATAAGACAAAAACATTAGCTATTTTTTTTACCGGTTTGTTTTTACGTGTTATGTTTTACTTGCTATACCAAATGCATTCATTTGAAAAACAGACAAATTCTTTACCGAAAGACAAAACATGACGTCATGACCAACATTTGCATATCCCAGGGTATAATATCCCCTGATTGAACTTAGTCTCTACACTTATTTTCTGCCTGCGCCATCAGGATTTTCTTCACCTTGCTTCAGTAGTCCACACCTCTGGTAAGTACTTGTTAATGTGGTTTATGTTGCTAGTTATACTAGGTCAGGAAACCTTCATACCGCATTGAACAGCTTGGTTGAGTTGTTGTTGTTTTTTTAAACTGATGCACATTTTCGAAATCATGTTAAATGCGTTCGTACCAAATGTTTAACATTGCGTCCGTTCGTTGCCAGAATGTAAAGCGTGATTTGCCCGTCACTTCTTTTTTATTTTGTATTTTAGACGTTTTATTTAGATTTAGACGTTGGGTTAATGCACGTTTTGCATTACACTCTTTATCAATGCATTATTTTGTCGGAATGTTAACGAACTGTTTTTGCAATACTTCGTATTTTGCTGACGAGTTTAGAGTTAATAAAAGCGTTGTGTTACAGTCTGTGCTGACGCACCAGGGCGGTGGTTCCACAAGACGCTTATTTAGAAAATTACTAGTAATGAGGCACGTGTGCTGCTTTTGAGATTGATGCATTTGTATTTAAATGTATTACATTTTCAGTTGTGCACAAGATTTAACATTTAGAAACCAGCTTGGTGTTCTAGCCCATTAGGGATTGGAAACCCTTATACGAAATATTATGGTTAAAATGCTGTCTTCCAAAGGTTCATTCGCTTTTCCAAAAAACGCTCATGCCTGAAGTGTCTTTTACCCGTTTCCATGGAATTGACGAAATTGCCTTTTATTTAGATCTAAAATGTCTGACAAACCAGACCTGGGAGAAGTCACCAACTTTGACAAGACCAAATTGAAGAAGACAGAGACGCAAGAGAAAAACCCCTTGCCATCAAAAGAAAGTAAGTTCTAAATCTGTGTCAGCAGTGTAGCAAGTCAAGAGTGTCTATGGAATTAATCGGTTGGCAGTTCTTCATGCAAACATTTCACAACCTCCTTCTTTTGCAGCCATTGAACAGGAGAAGGCGGCCTCATCATGAAGACGCATCCTGCTCTATGCACTGTACATTCCACAAGCATTGCCTTTCACCTTTAGCTGTATTACTGTGTAACAAAGAACATAAGTTGCATTATGATTGGGCAAAATCAATTGACTGTACAGCCCCCATCCACTTCCCTAAAGAACCTTTACTGCAAAAATGAGAACTGACTGGAAGTGTGGCTCTTTGTCCTTGTGTTGCTTGGGGCTATTGGTCACCTGTCCCTGAAGTGCTGCCTCCCTCAGCCCATGCCTGGTGTTGAGGAAGAGAAGGCCATGGGGTGTGGTTGAATAGAAGTGTAGTACAGCTTTGTGTCCACCTGTGAAATGCTTTCAAGTCAGTGTTTCTTTGTTCTACTGTTTGTAATTTTTTTTTTTTTTTATATAAGTTCAATTTCGGAATCCACAGATTTTGTTTTGATATGCAAATAAATAAATAAATCAACTAAATTGTTGTACATTTATTAAACAGCTGCTGCATGATAGCTCAACTTCCTTAAGGTTACATTTTCTAGATTCAATGCTGGATTTGGCCATTTTGTTTGACTGTTGGATAGACAAGTGTTTTTACTCCATTTGTAGTTTATTGATTTTATTGTGTAGTCATTTGAGTACTCTCCACTAAGTGGCTGAGCAGACATTGCCTCTGTCTGCAACCAGTGCTGGCACTGAGTGCCCTCACCAAGTGACCCAGAAAAGCACCCATGGCAATCCTCTATGCAACAGCTTAACGGCTTGCCCCAGCTGAACAATGCTGCCTTTCTATGTTATTAAAGGCAGGAGAAGCCATAGCGTAGTACACTTGACTTTAATTTGTGTGTTCAGACATTTCTAATTTAGAATTGTTACCTTGTATAGTATGTGGCAAGTTTGTACATATGTCAATGGTAGCCATTGGCCTCAATTTGCAGGTAACTTTAGTATAGTCTAAATATTAAGGTTGGCCAGTTATATAATGTTTGGATAAGTAGATTGCAAAAGGCCTATGTCATGCCCTGCATTAACTGGCGATCAGAGCACACATCTTCAGAAAAGCCATGCCTGACTTACCTATCTTAACCAAACCAAGCAAGTCCAGTTATGCATGGCCTCAAACAGGTTTGACAATTCAAGACAAGACTCTTGTCCCTGTTTTAATTGAACTAGTCTGAAATCCAGTCTAGCCCTGCAGAATGCAGCATGTCCAGACTAATTTTCTCTTGTCTGTTGTTCGATCTGCTCTGAGCAGGACCTCTCCCTTTTCTCTCTATACCTAGCCTCGAGCTGGTACCGCAGCTATTTCAGCCAGGAGATGTGATGTTGGGAAAATCTTGGGAAAAGCTTCCTGCACTTCTTTGGTATAAATGTGCAAGCTGACCGTAAACGAGTCTTAAACCTTCTATGCTATTAAGAAATACCCTCCCACTCAGCGCACAAACATCTTGGTGTTGAAACACAGAAAAATTACATATGACTGCCGTCGACGTCTGACACGTAGACTTCTGCTGTACAGTCAAAGGATATTGTCTGGGGCTGCAACAGAATAAAATACTTTTCAGCGCTGAACTGTAAAATAAAAAGTTAAAGGGGAAATAAAAATGTTATAGAGCTAAACCAATACTTCTCTGCACTTGACACAAATAAAATGCAGTATTATTTCAAGGTTATTCCAATGCTTGGGGGTTGTCTGACGACTGTTACTCCCCTGATGCCCTCCTCGGTAATAGGGTATGGCATGTTCACAGTGGTTCTGCCTGAGCGTAATGGAGGTTGACAGGTTGTAGCGAGCAGCCATCAGGTCATGGGTTCTAATGTACAGGAATGAACCAAGGCATTGCCAACGCAGGTGCTGCAGGAGTGTCACAGACTTCAACATGGAATTTCTTCTCAGTAGGTTGCAGGATGACTCAAAATGCCTTCATCATAAACCCTGAGGTATAATATATCAGCAACATTCATGAGATTATACCCACTGGCACTACAATCACCCAAGAGGGGCCCTTTGGATATCTTGGATGTGAAGAGATTTGCACATGCAGGATTACTGTGTGACTATTGCGAAACTGTTTTTGTTGGGTTTAAAGGATTAACTAGGGCTCTTGGTGTCCTCGTTTTCTTTCAACAGTATGCTGAGGTGTGTCACAGGAATGGTTTTCCTCAGGACGCCAGGGGGCAAAAGGTAAATGGATGATCGCTCCCAAAAGCCAACATATTAGTCTGCAGCACACCCTGGCTTGGCTGAGATCACACGGTCATAAAGACCCTTGGCACTCGGCAACATAAAGGTGTGTGGAGGGTTACTTGACAATCTGTTTTCGTGGCTGTCAGGACTAACGAGGACCTGTATGTCCTCATCCCACTCTACAGATGCTGCTGCTGCAAGGGAGAGAGAGAGACAGAGAGATATAGAGAAAGAGAGAGAAATGAGTGTTACGGTTACGTAACTGACTTCCAGGCTTGCAGTGCGTTCACCAAACGTAACAGCTGTGATGAAACAACAGCAATGGGCTCTACTGGGGCAAGGGCACAAGCTCACATGAATCCATCTGATTACCCGGCGCCATTTAGTCCTGAATCTATTCTCTTTTTAAAAAAAAGTAAACATTTTATAGATTTGCCCTTTTATGGAAAAATAACAATAGCTTAAAGGACCCTACACACCCCCACAGGGAATGCTGAAAGACTGTGTTGTAAACAACCTTTTAGCCTCTTCACACAGGGACACAATGGTGTGATATTTCAACAGAGGTTTGTGGTCAGGTCCAATGATTAGATTTGCTCTCTAGTTTATATTCTGTCTGAGCAAACGCTTGCTTAGCCATTCTTTTCGGAACGGTTACCCACATCTGTGATGCCAGCCACCCCACCCCCTCTCACTATCCCAACGTGCAGTCCAGCCACACAACAGATTCTTAGTGTGCTCAAACAATGTGAGGGCACCAGGGGCTGAGGGGGCATACTGGCCAATACTAAAAACTGTGGGGGTAAGGCGCTACCACACTAGCCAGGGACGCAAACAACCTGCTGTCTTCTCTGCTAGAATAAGTGTCTCCTGGGTTGTATTTTACTGATGAAGAGAAATTTTCCAATGTAGTTTGTGGATTCCATCAGATGTTAATAGACTTATATGCATATATGTTGTCAGCCCAGTCAAGGAGAGGCTGTTAAGTTGGAGAAAGGCATGCAAGTCATAGGCACACTAAGAGGTTATTGTGGTAGAGTTGGCCCCCAGCCTCAGAAGGCCATCTGCCAGTGTTGTGACGGGCTCCTGCTGGACCGGCTGGGCCTGTGGCTGACTGCAGCTCTCTGAGGGGGAACACAGATTCCTTTGAGCCTCTATCTTACTATGGACAAAGTTTCAATAAGATAAAAAGCTTTTGGTGTCAGAGCGCACTGCAATTCAACTGGCCAGGAGGTTATGATCAATTTTCATGAATGGTTACAAAGCGACAAAATGAAACACATTTTGCATTCTGAAAACAGCTAGTTTGTGCTTTATGACATTGGTTTAAAATTTGTCGCAAAATCTCCTATAGCATAATGAACATTCCCTAAGGGTATGAGCTGGGTATGTTCTTGTATGATTGTTAAGTTGTTTCAACAGGAAACACTGCAAGAGTGAAAGAGGGCTTGTTTCGACAAGTCACTATGACTACACACAAGAGGAAGTGTCTAGTTCCCCCAGAATAGCTTTAAGTCACTTGCAGTCTATGCTAAAAGATTATCGTCTCTGTGTCTCTGTCATAAACCACCTTAATTGGTGTTCACCATTAACGCTATGGCCAGAATGGTGGTTCTTTCTGTTTCCATGGTAGTAGACAGGTACTTTCAGCTCTAGCTTTAGATCATCAAAGACCAAGACTGTAGCTACTCACAAAGTTGAAAGCAATAAGCTGCCTTCCATGGATAACTACTGTGACATTATTGTGCAGCTAAATTAAATATTTATTGTATATTGAGCATACTTTATTCACTGTCATGCTATTTCTTCGATAAAAAACAAAGCAGAGGGCTTACTTCTCCGTCTTTTTTTTTAGCTCCTCATTTCAGGAAGTCTAAGAGCTGATCGTAGTTCCTGTTTATGACTTAAAAAGTATTTCAAAGCCCTTTTGAATTCCGTGAATGTGCTTTTGGCCTTTAGCAGCTTCCCCTTCTCACCAAATGTCAACATATTATTAACAAAAATCTATTCAAAGACCAATTTGTATAGCACCAATAATACCCCATTGCAGTTTCACCTATAAGTCTACAACCAGTATGAAAGTCATACTGTGTAGCATTTAGCCTGGTGGCAGTAGAAAAGAATGCATGATCAATTAATTTACTATAAAAACAACTGTACAATCAAATTCAATACTGTGACATATACCCAAGTTAGTATCAGAGCATTTGCTCCCACAGATCCATTGCTCAAAACAAAATATAGATCTATAGTTGTCCAATTCAATGGTTATTGACATCTGGAACATGGGAAACTCCCTCTTTTGATCCTGGATGAACTATTTTCTTCCTGAGTAGTTCACAGTGTAGCAAACAGGTCCGGTCAGCTCATGAAACCCTCTCTTGGGAAGGGAGGGAGAGTGAAAGTGCGAATTTACCCGCCCCAGCAGGCAAACAGGGTTTCTCTGCCCTCTTCAGGCACCTCTCACCTATCTGTCATGAAAAGCATTCTTGTGGCCTAGATTCACAACACTGGAGAACCATTGTGCTGGACTTGCATTGTTTGTGTGATTGTATGTTAAGGCATAGACACAATGAAGTATTAAGCTGTTCATTCATTCCACACCTGGCTACGGTTACTACACAATGCCCCCTGGTAAATATCACACTGTGTGAAAAGTATACAATACAGGGTCTTGTAATTGTAATATAGCACA
>JAVQIZ010024438.1:0-21848 GCA_036023535.2 Galaxias brevipinnis | reverse complement strand
AACAGGGTTTGGACCGCAGTCCGCTTGTGCTGCAGGAGTTGGTTCTGCGCGCTAAGGCGGTTAGTCGAATAACTGCGATGCATCACATCGCATTTGCGCAGGGAAATGCATTTCTAGTTTTGACAATGTTTACGTGATTGGATTAGGTAGGTGAATTTATTTGAATTTGCCACTAAGCACTAAAGAGATTGTTCGCTATGGCAAATGCAGGAGGTAATATAATCGAGTGTTACATTAGTAGCACATTGTAAAATTAAAACACACACTCGAGGCTTGTGTGATGAGCACTTTATTTACAAATATAATTAAAAGCTCTGACAGATTCATGCTTTCTTTTATCCTGGAAAAAAAATTAAAGTGCATGCAATAATAAAGCATTGTACTGATCTTATAAGAAAAACACAGTCGTGGTTAAAGCATATAATGATTAAGACAGAATTTCAGATTAAGATCCCATCAACCAATTATTAAACTTCAATTACTATGAGAGGATGAGTTGAAAAAATTACTTTTTAGAAAATTTTACTTGAGTAACAGCTAAAATACAATACGAAAATAATTGAAACTCTCCATAAATCCTTCTATACACAAAATACAAGTACCTCTCCACCATGAAGCCCTTTTGTGCTAGCTGGGAGTTAGAATTCATGTGTGGTATTATTCACATTGGCTGCCAGTGCATATATAACTAGTAACATCCACAAAGCAATTCTGGTATCTTTCACCTCAGTACCTCCAGTCGATAAGTTATCAGAAGGAGCGGTGTTCATTAAAACATACCAATGTGAACATTGACGTGTTTTTTTGTATCAAATTATTCAATTTTGCCTAGAAATTTCCTGATGAGCAAATACCAAAAAGCATTGAAAGACGCAGCAGAGATAGGGCTGCGGAAAGATAATACTCTAGTTGTTCGGTTTTATTTACTTTTTGCTCAGCTTCAGTCAAAAAAAAATTGTTTAAAAAAATGCATGATCTTTGAGTGTTGTACTCACTCGTACTCACATCTCCCCACCACCCTCTCTCTTGTCTCCACTTTCAGTCACACCAAAAGTGTCATCATTGCACAAGAAACAGGAACACTGTAATACAGTATCGTTATTCTTACAAAAACAACACAACTACAGGAAGTTCTCCAGCATGATTTTTTGGTCATCCTGTGGGGACCATGAGAAGGGGAGCCAGCCATCAGCTCCAGACACACCAGCAGTAGACCCACTGGGTCTGGGCCTAGAGCGTTCATGTCTGTGTTGAATGTGGACAGCAGTAACTAAAGACTCGGACTCTTCAGTTGTGTTGGTTCACTTCAGGTAAAGAGAGAGGGAGGGGTTTGAGGCAGACCGATGGACAACCAGACAAAGAGACCTTGCGGTGGTGGTGTGGGGCCCCTCTCATCTGTAGTCGTCCTTGGGATAGTCCAGCATACCCAGGTTGCCAAAGCCCAGACGGATGCTCTCCATGTCGAAGGTGTCCATCTCCCGCTCCTGGCGCTCCAGTAGGTGCTTGATGCGGTCTGTGCGCTCCTTCTGAAGGGAAGCCAGCTCCTCTTCAATCTGAGAACACCCCCCCCCACCAACACAGAGGCATGAGAAGTGGGGAAAGCGTGTGTGTGTGTGTGTGTGTGTGTGTCATCAGCAGATAATTACCAACTAATTCTGTTATTGTATTTGCACTTCATGTCAGCTTTACAATGTTATTTGGGGTATTCAACGCCACATTTGATTGGTTCAACTGCTACAGAGGGCTTAGCTTTGCACAAACGCACTCTCTGAAAAAGCTCACACACCCGAGGACAATGCACTGCAAACCGCAACGCACTGCTATTGCAACTACTGAGCCTGCAAACCTCCATCTGAGGACAATAAGGTTTGGAACCATGACATCATCTCAGTCCCAGACTGCAGCCTCCAGGAAAATTCAGCAGGTGGCGCTAGTCCACCATAACCTAAACAGTACCACTAGACTGCAAAACTGGTTCAAGGCGGCATTTCAAAGAGTGCTCCTTTGTTGTCGGATTGCGAAGGTAATGTAGCGGTGACGTCAGTCACTTTGGCAAAATCTTGATTGTCATTTTAAGCCTTGCTAATCTTGACACGCCCCACGAGGACTGATTAACATGTTGCGTGTGTGAGTTGTCAAATGAAAGGCTGGGTGGAAAGTAGAGGGCGAGTAAAGTGCTGGACTCGCTGCACTCATCCATCAATACAACAAGGAGGAGCAGAACGAGTAACACTATTGTATGTATTCCTTCAACTTCATTGATTGTGGAGCTGAGACAGTGCTTTGCTGGAAGGTATGCTTCACCACCACCTGTGGAGTGGGAGATCTGTGTGCCGGCCTGGTTGCATGCTAGGCTCGCTCCCCTAGTTTCTGTGTCGGTGTGTTACCGTACGTGTTAGTGTCACATCTTATCTAAGCCTTGTGTCTCTATAAAATGTCTGTGTTATAATGTCTCTATAAATGCGTGCATTGGTTTTGCTGGACCTTTGTCTTGGGTCTACCTTTTGTTCCAAGTGAGCCCTTCGCAGCGACACCTTCTGCTCTAGCTTCTGCTGCTCCCGGTCGTGCTGGGCCTCCGTCTGCATCTTGATCTTGCTCTGGTAGGCGTTGAGCAGCTCCATCTCCTGCTGCAGCTGCTGCCTCAGGGCCTGGCACTCAGCTTCCTGGGCCTCGTCCAGACGCAGCTGACACCGCCAAACAGGGTGGGGGGGGCAGAGGGTAGGACAAAACGGTGCGAAATAAAGGACAAGTAGCAGAAAGAGAGGACATCAGGGGGGTGAGGAGAGGAGGGGAAGAACAAAAAGACAGTGGTGGAGGCAGGCAGAGGGAGGAGGGAAGAGCAGATAAGGTTGCAATCCTCGTCATCCTCCTTAGACCCAGTGAGGCTACGTCAGAGCCCATCAGTGCATCTTTTTTTTAAACCCTCCACCCACTGCTCCTACTGTTACCCCAATGGGGCTCCGGTGGGTGAAGGAGGGAGGAGAGGAGCTTACCGCCTGAGAGGCCATCATCTCGTTGATGCTCTGCTCGTACTGCTCGGCCAAGATGGCCAGCTTGCGTGTCTGCTCCTCCTTGAGGGCCTTCAGCACCGTCTTGTGCTCGCTCTTAGGCGTCACCTCCATCTGGTGGTGGCGCAGGGCCTTGTACTGCTTGGTCTGCACCTTGCACGTGTCCTGGAACTGCTTCTTGATCTGTAGCTCCATGGCCTGGAGAGGGACAGGGCACAGGGTCGGACTGGTGCTTGGAGTAGTGGGGCTCTGGAGTCTGGACTAGAGGAAAGCTACTCTGCTCTACAAGGTGTGAAGCATGTCTGATAGGAGGACATGTCTGAATGTCCTCTTTTGAGCATTTATTATATTTTATAAGCTTGGGGTTTGTATAATGCTTTCCGTTGATCGGTTATAATCGAGCCACACAAAGAAAACGTGTCAAGACGTGTTTTGATGTGCTTCTGCTCAGTTTTTTTATTAACAAACGGCCTCATTACACGGACATTGCATCACTGTCTACAAACTATCAGTAAGACTAATCAGCTGAGGTATTGTTCATCCCTTGCATCACCATCACAAAACACATGTCAGTTCTCCACCATCTTTTTTTGCTCCACCAAAATGGCGGTGGTTGCGTTGCGGGCCCCGATGGTCTCACCTTGAGGTTCTTGGGCTGCTGCCGGAGCTCCAGCACGTGCTTGCGGTGCAGCTCCCGCTCCCGCCGGTTGTTGTACTCGATCTGGTTCTCCAGCTCGGTCTGGTGCTGCAGCCGGATCAGGTCCATGCGGAGTTTCTGCAGTGTCCGGAGCTGCCGCTGCTCCAGCTCCTGTGTGGACTCGTCGTGGCGGATCAGCATGGCATGCTCCATTTCCTTCTGGGTCTTCTTCTTGTTCAGCTCCTGGGAGAGAAACGAAAAGGCAAACTATATCAACTTGGGATACAGATGTTTGACTCTCATTGTTTAATTAAAAATAATATGGCAAATCGGTGGCTATTGTTGACATATAGACGACTTCATGAACATTTGCAAAAAAATTTATATTTGAAAATACACCGGAAACGATGTTACAGTATCCATTATGCCATATTCCAACAAGAGCACTTCAAATAACAAATTTTAGAATGGATTTGGGTTGAGAGCGAACATGTCATGTCAAGTGGACATCCTCCATCCCGGACGTTTCATTAATTTGAGCCCACGAAGCCTCCAGAAGGCGGTGAACAATGACGTCTTGGCATGGCCAGATATTTAAAAAGAAAAAGTACCCTACACACACCTCAAACTGCTGGCTTGAAAGATGGAACGCTCAGTCGACAGATGAATCTTAATATGTAAACCTATCTTCATGACTTATATAAATGCCCTATACCTACTTCCACCTGCTGGCTTCAAACATGGAACGCTCAGACAGTTGGGATATTCCTCTTACAATGTAACACCAAAGTCCATATGAAAACGTGGGTCCAGTAATGCGGACTAAAAAGTGTTAAAACATTTTACAGTGTAAACTATCTTCATGACTTATATAATCCTCTAGGAGCGGGCAGTCATATTCACCTTTAAACTTACCTTTATACCTTAGTCCTGAGATGTAATCATTCTCTTTAGTTTTTCAACATGATCTTCTTTACTTTTATGCCCTTCCTTTTCAGCCACAGCCACTGACTACTTCTTTCTGCTATATTTGACACAGCTTTTATGGTCTGCCGCAATTCTTTTCCGCAGATCCCTATTTCCTTAAGTAGTGTGGTTGTTGATATTGCTACAAATCCGCTGCATCCAACTTCCACAGGACACACCTTTGTTCACCAGCCTCGCTGTTCTGCCTCAGCCGCTGTTCGGCCTCCAGCCTAGCTAAACCAGTTTCATAAATATACATCATAAATACCCTATCATAAAAAGCATAATTACTGATAAGTTTTTTATTTTTAAGACTGGTAAAGGGGTCTTTTACCAGTCCTCAATGTGAATCGATGAACACTGCTTTAGGCCTACAGCATATTGCATCAGCATCAACCACATTAGTTTTACTGAGACCATCCATTGACCAAGTACCATGTAGTTATACATGTGATACACATTTAGTGTATCATCTACCATGTGGCCTAGGCTTTTGATAACCTCCACAAAGCCTAATTCCTCCCTAAAACTTCCACTTACTTACCCCAAGATTAGGAGATTACCACATTGTTGCCTTACTTTGCTCTCCTAATCTACTTTGTCCGAGGGGGAAACCACCTCTGTGCACGCCACTGTACCAAACAATGGTAACATTAGCAGAGGAACACTCTCAGTGGATACAAAGCATTATTTCTCCATGCTGACTAAACCGCTTGGTACCCTGCATTCCCAATAAACCCTTGCCCATTTTAACGCTTCAAAACAACATGGAAACAGGCTAACAGTTTAACTGCATAGTGGGGCAATTCTGTCATCTATTCCAAGAAAAAACTATAAAACATGAGTTCCATTTAATCAGAGACGCTAGAAATGAAATTATATTGTTATGCAATTTTTTCCAACATACCTCTCGGATCTGCTCCTGCTCAAACTCGTGCCTCTTGACCATGACCTTGCGGCGGAAGGCGCGACAGTTCCTGTCGTAGAAGACGCGCTGCTGACCCAGTAGATGGGCCTCCTCCTCGGCCTGGGAGTGCTGCATGTTCTCCTTGTGCTTGGACAGGCGCTCCTGCTTCTCCTTCTTGGGGGTGCTGTGGTCCTCGTTCATCTCCTGCAGATAGAAGCCAAGAGGAAGGAAACGTGTTAAGAGGTCGGTTTATTACATGGTGGTTTTGCTTTTTATTGGGAACATTCATAACCAATACACCTATTCTATATTTAGTTGTTAACAATATCAAGCCCATAAAAATACACACAAATGGGGAAAAGCTTATGCTAGTAATACTTTCTTGTGAAAAAAGTCAACTTTGCATTCAATCATTGAATTAATTCAATACATTTTTGGCAATATTTATTTTTCTACAACCCTACACTAGTCAAAAGAAAGGTTTTGAAATCTGTGAGATTAATGATTTAACCTTTTATGATCCTGGCCTTATTAGTTCCATTCTCCTTGATGGTTTTAAAAGGTAACTACAGATTTGCCCTAATATCCTTAAGACACAGGAATTCAGCATCTTCTCTGTGACTTTAATATGAGTAGTGGGAAATATCTCTGTCTGACAGAAAACAGGGTGGGTGCGCTGATCTTGTAGTTGAAGACATTGCTTATCAGAAAACCTACGGTGCTATCTGGTCCTATAAAGTTCCAAGGTTTGGCAAAGGCAAAAATGAACACTGAGTAAGTGTAGGTATGTGGCGAGTGGGTAGGGTGACTCAGCACAACATCAATAGCGTACAATGGGTGCTAGCCCATGTGCATGCTTTGTTGCGTGTGTGTGTTTGTGTGTGGGGGCGGGCTGACTCAACAGTAAACAGGCAAAGAGTGTGTGTCACACTACTCCAGAGAGGCGTACACGAGGGGCCGCCGCTAGCTCGGTAGAGAACACAAACCCCCACCGACCTCTTTAATCTTCTCCTTGCAGAGCTTGTACTGCTTCTTCTGGTTATCTAGGAAGGTGGTCAGCTCTTTCTTCTGCTGGGTCACTATCTGCTGCTGGAACTTCTTCTCGTCTGCCGAGGCCGTCTTCATCTGGGCAGGGAAAGGCAGGAGATCAGCAGGTGTTAGAAGAGTGCTCCACTATATCCCTCACACAGGGACTAATGAGTAGCTAACGATAAGTCAGCCCGGCCAAACCATACATTCAGCCCTGGTCATGTTAGGGGACAATGACTTGCTTGTGCAACCAACTTATCATGACACAGACAACAGATGTTATTTCATACTAATAATTACTTTTCATAGCATAACATACTAATGACCATGGTAAGCTTTAATTAAATGTCCACCTGGCTATGGCCACCAGGCTACAGTATTAAATGTGTCTGTACCTAATGTGGGCCATGTCAAATAAAGTATGTGCTAGTGTGGAACGATGCTTTATCATGGTGTGTTAGCTGTGTAAAGTGGGAGATTCAGAGCATTGCTTTAAACAGGTGACTTACACTGCCCTTATTTCAAGCCAGTCTTTGGGTGGCAGGGGTGCCCTATTAGGACTCATGTTTTTAACTATACTACTTGATGCAGTCACCATATCTCCATCCCAGAATGAACAATGGAAAAGCTCTTGTTCCTCATGCCCACTGGCTCAGTGAACTATCCTTCCAACTCTGTTAAAGGTACCCTGCATCCACTATGGAAATGGATGTTGAATGCTACCTGTCTGATCCTGTCAAAAGGAGCCCCCTGCCACACACACTGGGTGTCCACCTCCCCCAATACACATTGCCCCATTCCCAAAGCCCACCTCCTTCTCGGTGTGGCCGGCGTGGCGTTTGGCCAGCTTCTCCAGCTCGATGTAGGCGTTGTTGGCCTGCGTCTCCACCTCCTTCTGCAGTTTTAGCCGGTGCTCATCCATCTCCGCCTTCAGCTTGTTCTCCAGGGCGATCAGCTGCTTCTGGTGCTGCCGCCGCATGCGCTTGTAGCCAGACATCTGCTCCCGCAGCTCGTTCTCCTGCTCATGCTCGTGGATCTGCTTGGTCACCTGGCAGAGGAAGAGGTAAAGGGTGCTGTCAGGGTCAAGGGTCAAAGGAGAACAGGGTCATTATTGTGGCAAAAGAGGACCACGTCAAAAAGTTGTGGTTGACTAGTTTATTCCACCCACACCTGGCAATTGAACCCAACTCATTGGAAATCATTAATTACATTTGCTTCATTGTCAGTTTAGTTTAAAAAAGAATCCAAACAGCTGAGCCAGAAAACAGAGACAAAAAGCACCTTGAGATGTATCAGCGTGAGAAGGCTCTGAACTGCCGATGTGAACGCAGCCTCTTAACTAAAGTCCATTTATCTGCCTAGCTCACTGCAGACATAGCCATGCAGTGCTTCAGCTTCCACATCAAACAAACACGCAAACACACACCGCAAGGTAGCTCACACAACGTATTTCTGCTGACCTGGTCAGCAAGCACTCCCTTTGTACCAAAGCTCCTGTGTATCCTTGACCAAGGAAAAGACCAACGGTTCTCCCCTGGTTCCCCCACCCACCAAGCCTAACACTGACCTGACAGAAGGGACTCTCAGAGTCCAGGTAGTACTCGCTCTTCATCTTCTCGTATGGCCCTTTGGAGCTCCTCAGGCCAAACATGATGGCAACGTTAACCAAGCGTGTAAGCATCCAGAGACCCTGTACGGCATCCCATGCCCAGCCGATCAGAAAAACCCCACCGACGCATTGCCCACCCTAAAAAAGACGTGCGGAGCCCGCCCCCTGGGTGCTGCAGGACAAGGACCCCCCTCCCCTCCGGTGGGGCGGGCGCGGACAGGGGACCAGGGAGCCGCGGCAGCCGTGTGAACTGCGAATGAGGCCGAGCGAGGCGGCCAACAAGAGCACAGAGCGCCTCTATAGCTGGGCCAGCGCTAAGCGGCCCGCAGCAGGTGGGTCACATGAATACCTCATTGACAAGGAGAGAGGGGGAATGGAGAGAGGAGGAGGAGGACGAAGAAAGAGGGATTAAGAGAGTAAAACCGAGGTGGGGGTAAAGAAAGAGAGAATCAGAGGTATAGGAGAAAGGGAGGGAGAGCTAATGGCTGTTGAATCAATAGGTCTACTGTAAGGTGCCGGGCCCAAACCTGCTCACTTGCTCTCTGCCACAGTGCCACCGTGGGCTAGGGCCTGTCACGTGGCCTCCAGCCTCTCTACTTTCACACACAGCTCAGAGGGACGTGGAGGAAGGGGGGCTTTTAGAGGAATGGTGAGCTGGGAAAAACGCCTTGTAATGGTTGCGAGAGCAGTTTATTATATGGCGCTGGGTGGGCACTTTAGGAGAGATATATTAAGAAAATTAAGCAGGTACTCTTCTATCTGCATACAGCTAAACATTTCAGTGAACTAAATCATAGAGAGGGCGTCTTAACCTGTACTGAGGTAAAGATGCTACGAAACCTTCCACTTGGTTGCTTTGACTTCTTTTAAAGCAGCATGGTGTGCAGGATGAGAACACAGACCCTCACATGGCCATATGGGGAAGTCCTCATGGCAAACAGGAAAGCAGATGCTGCTGCTGCCCCGCTCCCCTCTGCTCTCTTCCTGTGGACACCCAGAGGTGGTGGGCAATGGTGCTCTCGTTGGCTAGACCCCACTAGGGGACACCAGCTTCACTAGAAAAACATCTGACAGAGTGACAGCTTTGAGGGGTCCGTGTACAAACTGCTCTGACATGACTGCGCAACAACGGCAAAAACATATTTTTTTCAACTACACCCAAAGCTATCCTATCTCAACTAGTAGACGTCGCCTCTCCCTGTTGTACGTCTTTGCAGAGGATCACTCCACTTCTCTTCTCCCTCTCTCCTAGTCTCGTCTTTCATCCTAGCTGCTTTCTGTTGTCTCTTCTAATTGTTTACAAAGCTCAGTATTATCCACCATTCTTCCTCTGTTCTCTCCCCCTCTCTCTCTCTCTCCTTATTCCAGTTCTTGTATTCTTTCACTCAATCTACCTGCGGATTGGGCTGTGAGCGCGTCAAGGTCCATCTGGGGACATCAGTGTATTTTTCAGCAGACAGAGATGATGTCATCTCCTCACGAAGGCTGGCAGCAGTCACATTCTAAGGGGGGTTGTCAGGCTAACACGGCAGGGGGCAAACCGGGCTACCTTTGAAGGCGGTTCACCACGCCTGCTCACTCTGCTCTCCATGCGGCCGTGTCTTAGGGAGCTCATTCTGCAGCGGGTTTATTTACAAATGAAGTGGCCTTCATACTGTTATTATTGAATTTGATTCAACCACGAGCGAGAAACAGAGCTGGGGAATGAAGCATTGCAAGTGCATTCCCACAGGAACAAATATGTGGATTAAAAGTGAAAAATATTGTTGTGATTGTCCAATCAAAACCAGTGTGACAACAGGCAGCAGCATTGACCCAGCAGCCCTTCTGGGACAGAGGATCGAAGGACACACGTCCTCTCCCACTGCAGCCAGTATCAAGCTCCAGTAGCTCCTCACTGGTCCAGGGAGCAATGGCTGACGATTCAAACCACTAGAAGGACGGACAGCATCGGCATTAGGCTGCTTACTAGAGCAGTGTTACCATGACAACCGACAGAGAGGGAGGTTGAGAGCGATTGAACCCCCCCCCACACACACAACTTACAACATCGAGTAGGTCCACAAATGATCCCGTAGTAAGTGAAAAAGTACAGAGGAAAGGAGAAAGGGAGGGGGATGGAAGGAGCCTGAACACTGTGTGAAGAGCAGGAGCAGACAAAGAGAAAAGGTGAGCAGACACACAGACAGAGAGAAAAGGTGAGCAGACACACAGACAGAGAGAGAGACACTAGCGCACTAGAAAGAGACAATGGCCAAAGAGCCGTCTCTGAGACAGAGCTAAAATATTTGAGAGTGAGAAAATTAGAAAGTTTGATGACAAAGACCAAAGGAAATGAGACAGGAAAGAAAAGAAAGGGCCATCAATAAGACAAAAAGAAAGAGGGGATCTCTTTTTATTTTGGATGGACCATTTGAAAGGCCTACGAACATGGGGGGAGGTCTCACCAGGGAGGCTGACTTGATGGTGGCAAAGCGGCCCTGGTTCTTGTAGTTCTGGACCTGGCTGCTCTTGTCGAACGAGGCTGGTCTCAGCTCTGGCCGGTGGTCTCTGTGGAGGCCATCGTCCCAGTTGTACTGGTGGTCCTGGGGACAACAAACATAGAGAAGAGTTAGAGTTTAAATAGTCAGGGCCTCTAGAACTAAAATCAATCGAAAACGTTTTATAATCCACCACAAATTGTGATTGTACGGGAAGATTACTTTCCCTGAATCTTTGTCAGATATTCAGTTTATTTTTGGATGACTTTGATGTGTTAGAATATAATCCCCTCAAAACCAGTGCTCAACCCAACCCGACCGCTATCATCCCCCCTATCTACAGACAAAACCATGTCACCTCCCTTTCGTCAGCATAGAGGGTACACAGCAGCCATTTGATCAGAATGGGGCGGTTAATGATAGGCTGCTTCTCAGAATGTCTTGATGAACTGATGAAGACAAAGACAAAATGACAGAGTCTTCTTTTGAAATTAAATTGGACAAAGATAGCAGCAAACCCAGGGACATGTGGGGTATCCAACATGAATGTCAGGCATTCAGCGACTATTTTGTGTGTGAGTGTGTGTGTGTGTGTGTGTGTGTGTGTGTGTGTGTGTTTAGGCAGCGGAGAAGAAGTCCATCTTTGTTCTCCAAATGACTGACTCACATTGCCGATGAACTCAATCGTTGTTGTGCGTGCGTGCGTGCGTGCGTGCGTGTGTGTGTGTGAACGGTGTGTCTTTGGTTTCCATGGTTTCGTTGCATCCAGAAATGGTTAAGTTGGCTCCTGGATGCGGTCTGAGCTTTACATGATGTTTATGTTTAAGGCATTGTCTCTCCATTTGGAGCACGCCGTCACGTTGTGATGTTATGCCAGTGTTTGCTATTTCTTTACGAAGCCCCACCGTCTAATGTATGAAGGTGTGTGATTGTGTACGCATGCTTGGCTTAGATGCTGTTACCTCTTTGCATCTTCTCTTTACCTATCTTTCTAAATAATGGCTTAAGGGTTTATGGCTCTCTTCTGAAGGAGGGATAGTGACAGACCAGCGGTCTCTCCCATGCTGGTGAGGCAAATGTCTAACGACAGCCCATACAGGCTGGCTACCTTCTTGTTCGCGGCGGGCTCCGACGTGCCCTCGTAGTCCGGGTGCATCATAGTCATTTCACAGCCATCGTCCAGCACCTCCTGCATGCTGTTAACGCTGCTGCTCCGGCTGCCCGTGCTGACGGAGGTGCTGGGGGCCGAGTGGTTGCTGCCCAGGCTCGCCTGCTTGTCCTGGGGGGCACATGGGGGTTTAGGGCGTGTTACGGCTACATTAGATGTACAACCAACACACACACACGCACAGACAGAGACACACACACACACACACACAGACATACAGACAGACACGCACAAAATTACTTTCAATATGGCCTCATTAGTCTTGAACCAGTCACCTCCAGAGGGCATCCAATTCATAGTCATACTAAATTGTTTGTGCACCTCCATTTGTTCAAACTAGGGAGAACAGCTCAGCTGGATACAAGTGTTGGTCCCCACAATCATATAGGTCTCTGTTTGGCTGTCTAAAAACAAGTCTGCCTACATGCCTGTGTGCACTAACAGCCCCTAACATGACTTGACTACATTTGTCTGTGATAGCGTACAGACGCCTGAGGCTCACAGAGGATCAATGATGTCTAAAAGGTGGGGGACACATTACAATTCCATGGTCTTTAAAAGGCACCAGGCTGTCTCACAATGGTAAAGGTGTCTTTCCAAATTGTCATCACACCAGGGTTCCCACTCATTTTAAGAAATCCTTTTCCAGGAGTTGTTCTTACAGGACAGCCCTTGCTCACAAACGGTCATATAATTTACCGGTAGGCCTAGTATTGACATATATGACCCCAGTTTTAGTCCAACTTTCTTAATGATGCAGGGTTCATGATGAAGTGTCTCAGGTTAATGACAGGTGATGTTTTACATTTGTTTTACTTACAAAGCTCTCAACAAACACCAACATGTTTATGAAGGCGATCTGAATGAGAGCTAAAATACAATTACCATTTTCCAGGACAACATTGATTATTTCCAGGATATAATTTCCAGGTGTTTCCATGACTGGAAAACTAGTCTCTAAATTTCCAGGTTTTCCAGGACGCGTGGGAACCCTGCACACGGGATCTACTGTATATTTAGGGAGACACCATACTGTACAGGTGTACTGCAGGAGAGCCCGTCTAATGGGGTCTATGTCTCCCTCCCTATGCCCTCTGTACTGTGGATCACGCCCTGCACTGGTAAATGAACCCTTGTGCTTGGTTTCATTCAGGGTTTCCTAGAAAGGCAAACAGAGTGGCTTGCTAGGGCGAGGTCACATAGAGGACCTGAGTGAGCTGAAGCGGTGTCCAATGACAAGGGATATCAGCAGCTACCGAGCATCCCTTCTAGTCAGAGAGGTTCACTCTATATAGGCCGATGCTAGCCTTTGTTAGATTCTTGGTATAGGAGACTTTTGTGAACGATTGGCTGGGTAGAAAAAGACACCTCCTGTATGAGTCGGCCATGCTGTTTCACTCTACTCCTCTTTCCTAGATTCTATGGCCCTGAAAACCAGCAGACCCGCTGAATACTGATTCACCATGACCCTTGTTTCCCATGTCTGCCCCCAGTGTGGAGACTAAACGTAGAGTGACTGACCTCCTCCTCCTCCTGGCTCTCCCCCATGGGGCCATTGTGTTTCTCTTGGTAGAGGATCTTCTTCATCTTGCGGTACTGCAGGTTGTCCAGTTCACGCACCGCGTCCTTGGTCCTCTGGATGAGGTCCATGAGCACCCGCGGGGGCCGCTCCCGACGCACAAAGTCATGCTGCAGGGAACAGCGAAAGAGGTGAAAAATCAATCAGACAGGGGCAAGTCAGGTGAAGCAAGGACTCACTAGTACAGGCTCTTGCTCTGACTATCCCGTATCTTAATCCACTCTACTGTATATTAATGAAACATAATGAACTGTACAGGCATGGATGTGAAGTAATAAAGTGCAATGTGCTATTTGCATGTGAATGTTATTGGAAAAGGTTTTGGAAGAACACTAGAGGGCGCCTGCATGTTACTGAGTCTAAAGCTGGTGAGTATACACTTCAATTCTCTGTTCATCATCTAGTAGTATAGAAGACATATGGGTCCCATAGGACACACACACACACACACACACACACACACACACACACAGAGGCAGACTCATTCATGAAAAATGGATGGTGTGAGTGTGTGGATGTAGGAATGTGGTGGCCTTAGGGGGGGGCTAAAATAAGGCGTCCCAAGGAGCCGCCCTTCTCCTGAGTCCAGCCCCACTCCGGCTGTACTAACAGACAGGAGCCCCAGAGACGCTCCAAGTGGCCACGCAGAGTCAGAGGGCGGGCAGGCGGGCGGGTGTGAGATGGGACCCTGGAGCCTGGAATAAAACTAATCTTCTGGATAATCCCTTCCGGAAAAGGAAACCAACCTCCTCTTGTTTGATCTGAGGAGGATGGTGTGTTTCAGATTTGACAGCTTCTTTAAAACACCTATTTTTAAGTACGACTCAGTGAGCACTTGGGCTGTTAGGTCTGGAGAGAGAAGTATTTTAAATAGATAAAGTAAAAGCATTTAAAGCCGCAGATTAGTGGTGTGATTTCTCCTTTGGGTGTCGGCATTAATCTGGAAAAACTGCAGGATGCTCCCTGCCCTGACTCCGGACACTGATCCCAGACCTGAAAGCCTTTAGATTAGGGTTTGTATGAAGGATTCGGGTTTGTAGGATTCTTTCTCCTTCATCTATCAGATGCAACCTCTTATCTGAAGTCCCTGACATGATGTCGCCCCACCTAAACTCCCTCGGCCCCACTTCCCCTCACCCTCCCTTGGGTAGGCAGGTGGGAATGCCCCCCTAATCCACCAGAGCGTGCGTGATCACCAAGAACATTAAACTCTTAGTAGGGCCAATAGGATTACCTGTGAGCCAACAAAACAAAAAGATCAACTGCTCGATTACCTGAAGACACAATGAACAGACACACACACACACACACACACACACAGATTAGTGGGGCTTTAAAGTGAGGACGGTCGACTGACACAGTGGGACTGTTGCTCATATCCCTCACATTCAAACTGAACTTGCACACATTGACACAAGTGTATCAAGAGCGCACATGCACGCACACACGTCTTTGAGTCCCAAAATAACTCGATGGCGTAAGAGCCCCCCCTCTATGTATGCCTTAGTGACTTTTTAATGAAGAGAGCCACGAAAAAAAAGTGGTTTTAAAATAAGAGAGGAAACAGCGAACAGCAGAGAGAGAGCCAGAGAGACCGTTCCTACAAAGGGAGGCGTGGGCAGGAGGAGTGACTCATCCACACAGCTCTGGGAGACACGCCACACACAGGAAGTGAGGTCAGAGCTCCCTGGCAGGGGGATGAAAGAGGCGCCGTTTACTCACTCGCAGCAGCTCCCCTGACGAGGGTCGGTCCTGAGGAATTTTCAGTAGGCAGTAGTCGACGAAGCTCCGGAAGGGGTCTGACCTGGATGGAGAGATGGAGGGATGAAGGCACAGAGGGAAGGGGGAGAACAAGATCCATATATCGGGTAAAAATACAGGGGAGTGGGGTGAGAGATAAAAAGGACCGAAAGGATTTTAAGATGGAGGGGTAGAAAGCCCCAAACCTATTTTCCCCAAATGAACTAGTGGCAACCGACATGTGTGGCATTACAACTGGTGGAGTAATCCCACACGGCTAAGCCACTCACCACCTACAGTATGACATCCAGTATAACCTTGTATGTGCAATGGATAACCTTCAAAGTATTATGGCTGAAAACCCTCTGCAACCCCATGTAATCTCTTTGCACCATTTTCGCCTATGTGCCTATTAAGTGGATGTATAACACTGTGTAAATATAGGGCAGTGGTTCGACAGCAGGAACTCCCCGAGCCATGGGTCTATAAATACACTATGATCATATCTAGCATGCTCCCGCACGGTCATTTCTGTCTATCGCTACTTGTAGCTTCAAAAAGCAACAAAAGTCATGACACCCTGCATGTACATTTTAGTAACTAGCGTTTGAGAGTTTCATCAATACCTCATTGCAGTATTTCATAAATACCACTGAGGTACTGTATTGTACATGTCAGACAGTCCCATCCCCACAGTGACAGGCTCCATGGTCTCAGTCTAGCAGTCTAGTATGGATGGGGCTGCTGTCTGGACTAGTAGCATCTGGGGAAGAGGCTGCTGCTGCTGTTACTGCTACTGCCCCAGGGCAAACTGGGGCTCCTCCAAAAATACTATGACACTGCTCTGCTCTGCACGGCACACTCCTTCTCACCACTGAGAAACCCTCTTTTATGCAGATTTAAAAAACCTACTTCTAAAGTACATTTTCCTGATAGTGAACGCGGTAGATTATCAGCTCATGCCGGGCTGTGTCTTAGGTTAGGCTGCGTGCTTGTGTACGCTGTAGTATAGAGATGTAACGGTATGAAAATGTAATTTCACGATTATAGTGACCAAAATAATCAAGGTTATCAATATTATTGTGGTATTGTTAAAATGTGCTGAGAATGTTCTAAAAGTACTGATAAACTAAAATAATTTTTATATTGAAAAACAAATAAAATTAGTAGCAATTTGCACTTTTTGATTGCATACATATGGAACAGCACTGATTGTATATCTGTTCTCTTGTTCATAAAGAAAGAAGGTGCTGCTGGCCTAACATCCTGTAACACATTATCTTTACTTAACTTTATCCAGTTTACGTAGTACGAAATAGCTAATGGGGGGGGGGGGGTCACTTCAAAGCCCTCCAGTTTGCTCCATGGTTCCTGGTTGAGAACTTGGCCTCCACAATCAATACTTCAACAGCACACCGTACTCCAACATTCTTTATCACCATTTTGTCTCTGCAGTCTGCTCTCTATACCCGTGTCCCTCCCAATGTTCCTCCTTACTGCGCTTCTCTCCCCCCTCCTCCTATGGTACAGAGTAATGAGGTTTTAGAGGGCATCTAGAGGGTCACAGTAAGGCCAGCAGCACTCTTCCAGGTTAAGGGCTCCCTGGGTAAATACATAAGGGACTTTAGGTTGAGTCTCATTCCAGGCCTGAGGGTCAGTAGGCTCCATGACACCGCTGTCTGTCCCTCTGCTTAGACTAATCTAGCGCTTCTAATTGGGCGATTAGCAACCTTACCTTAGCAAAGGTGTGAAGCTCACCACTCACTAGACACTCTAAAACTCATTGAGAGTTCCTCATACATGTATCTATCTATCTATGAGCGACTCACCACTCATTGGACAGCAGCGTGGGGGAGTCGTTCTGGGCGATATGATACAAGGCACTCATGGCGTTCATGTTGAACAGTGGCGGCTTGCGCTCCGCTAGCAGGGGAATTAGAGAGAGAGAACAAAATAAAAGGGATACAATGATGTATTTGAGGATAATTACAAAAGGTAACTTTGAGACTTTTAGGAAAACATACTCTCATCTTTTTCTTATTTGTGGTTGTTGGTCATGGATAGTCTGAATGTGAACATAAGTCATATGCCTACCCAGTTCTATGCAGGTGATCCCCAGGGACCAGATGTCCACTTTCCCCTCATACTGACCCTCATCCATGGCTAGGATCACCTCCGGGGCCATCCTGAGATCCACACACACACACACACACACAATTTCAGGTAAACATGCTAATCTTGTAAGCCTCTGGATGGTTTAAACTCTTTGGTATCCAGTGATTGTAGGTCAGGGTGGGGCTAAATGGGATTGGGTGGGAATAAGAGACATGATGGTTTACTTTGGGCCTGAGGCACACATCATCATCATCATCATCATCATCATCAGGAGGCTAGCTCGCTAGGCAGTCTGGATACTAACCAGTAAGGAGTTCCTACAAAGGAGTTGGCAGGAGAGGCTATGGAGGCAGAGCCGAAGTCGGCCAGTTTGACCTGTCCCGGCTCAGTCAGCAGGATATTACCCGCTTTCACATCTCTGGGTTCGGGAGGGGAGACACAAGAAGGTTAGCATGGGGCTGGAGACGATCTCTCACCATCAAATGGCTTGAATTATATCCAAACAATACATTTGGATACGTAATGTCAGTTTAAAAACCATATTGTTAAAACCGAAAGGTTAAAGAGCATTAAATAGTACACAAATAACATTTTGTATTTAATAACCCTGTTAGTAATCATATTTCATTGAGGAAATATTGCTGTTTTAATCTTTGTTTGCTTTACGACCTCACAAACACACACTACCAGTCATTTCAGTCATAAAATGTAGTAAAGTGGGATAATATTATCGCAACTTCCCGCAACTGATATTCTAGAAGGGTTTATTAGCGTGCACATTGTAGTGAGATCACAATTACTGCTGACTTATTTTACACAAACATGGACACACATCTCTCCTATCTCGGTCTCTGTCGCAACTCATTAAGATATGTCTAATCAACTAGTTTCCATTATGCAATGGTTATCATGAGATACCTGTGAATCATATTATGGGAATGTAGGTAGGCCAGTCCGAGCAAGGCACCGTGGGTAATGGCAGCAATTTCCACCTCTTGGAGAGGTTTCTTATGAACTGCAGGGAAAGAGACAGAGAGAGATATAAAAGTCTCTCTAGGACAGCCTTATTAACTTGACATTCAGAAGCCTCTCTCCTTCAGAAAGCTTGTAGTGAATACAATCCCCCACCGATATATTTGAAAACAGGACAAGCAGGGGAACCATGTTTAAATAGTGCAGCAGGGTGTGCGTTTGGCCCAGTGTTCTAAATAACCTTATGACCTAGGAGCACCTGCGTAGCATATAGGACCCATTTTCCCACTGGAATAAACTGAAGCCTAGCCAAGAGCCATAGTTTCACAGTTGACCATCAATGGGGGAACCTCAACTTTGGCTAAACTTTGGGGTAAGGTCCAAAGCTAACCCCCTGTTAAGCGATGTTTTAACATTTCCATGGCAATGAGGAGATCCTGAAATCAGCAGACTAAACATACCACATGGGGCTGAGGTGGGGAATTGGTAGAGAGAAGGCATCCCTGTTCTTCTCCAGCTTACCTAAGGGAAATAATCTGTCTGGGATTCACTCACCCTCTAATAAGTCTGACGCGGAGCCTAGGCAATACTCCATCACCAGCTGCAGGAAAGACACCAAGGTCAGATAGGGCTGGAGGACAACATAAACACCCCAAAGAATAACCCCTTCCCATGACAGGATCAGTCAAACCTGTTTTTAAACCGTACCCATTACATCACCAGATCCAGTCAGAAAGCAAGTCAAGGGAAAAGGCCACACTATACAGAAGGCCGTCTTGCCAGCCAGCCAGCCAGCCAGCCAGCCAGCCAGCATGTGGCGTGGCATGGAGGCACATGGCCTGGACACTTGCTCCAGTAGCACTCACCCAAGCAGTGTTGTCCTTCAAGTAGCAGCCTTTGTATTCAATGGTGTTGGGGTGGCGCAGCTGTTCCAAAAACTTGACCTCCTTAATGATGTCCTGCCACTTCTGTGAAAGGAGAAGATGCACGCACACAAGCACACATTGTCAGAAGAAGTTCACAACTAAGATTACTCATAATCAACACAACTCCTGAGTCATGGTTCTCATTTGGCATTTTGGTCAGAGCCCCAAGCTCATAGAGGTAGGAAACACTTACAGCAAGGAAACCCCTAGCTGGCTACAGAGGCAGAGTCTTGCCCAAAAGCAAGAGGGGAGAGGTTTACAGTGTGTGTGTGTGTGTGTGTGTGTGTGTGTGTGTATGTGCGTGCGTGTGTGTTTCGCACCTCGGTGGTCTGCTTTCCATTGTAGGACATCTTCTTGATGGCCACCACCTCATTGGAGTAGGAGTTTCGGGCCTGCAGGCAGACATACAGAGATAAAAACAACGACTTTCAACTAGCTAAGTGGAGCTTTACAGTCATCAAACAGCTAACTGTAAATCATAGTATTGGTAGGCTAATCAACAGTCAGCCACTTATCTAGTGACAAACCAAGTAGTGGAGGATAATCCTTGTTACAAATGGTCCACTGCAAATGGGGAGTTATCAACCACTGCCATTTTGTGTCCAAAGGATCTGTGTCACGCCTGGAGACACTGTGCCTTTGGAGCAGCAACAGGGTCAGCCTCTTCCTCTGAGCAAACAGGCAGAGTGGAAAATAACCAAAAACATACAACCTTGTTTTGCTTGTAACCTGTCACCACCCCACCCTGATAACAACTACTAGTGAGGACACCATACTAGGATATTGATTTACTAGATTCAACTGCAGCAGATCATCTTAGCCTTCTCTAGAACATTCCCTCTGGCTTCCTGGAGAGTACGTAATGCTACCTTCATATCTTAATGCCAAATGGGCTCCTCAGTGTAAAGTGGGCCTATTGGAAACGTATGTCAGCGGTAAGGCACTGGTTGCATAGCAAAGTGACTGTATTGATAATTAGATGACACTCGTTTATCGACCCACAACGTACACCTATGCCTCAGGGTGTCTAGCCTGCAGCCAAAACGCAGTTTCCCACAGAACTACCATTCATCCTGAATATCCCCACATCTGATGGAATTCAATAAAGCATATACTGTCGCAGACTGCTCAAGGCTTAAGCTGTGTGACTGTGTGTGTGTGCGTGTGTGTGTGTGTGTGAACGTGCCCCTAGTGTAATTCTAGCCATTGTAAGTGTGTCACTAGCCACATGAGGGAGAGGATTTAGGTTAACAGTGCGGCTCTCATCAGACAGACAGGACCAATAGCTCTGGCTGCTGCTAACGTCTGAGGGAGTTGTCTGCTTGCACATCTGTGTGTTTGAGTATGTGTCTGAGATATGCAGAGAAAGAGATCATGTAAATATGAGTGTGAATAGACGGTATGTAAGAGTAGAGTGTGTGTGTGTGTGTTGTAGCTGATATTATCCCCAGTAAACGATAGGGAGGAAGCTCTGGTTTCCAGTGTGGCCCCTCTAGCCCCAGACAGCCCTGGCCTACTATCACCAGATGGAAGGATTCAGGAGAGAAGAGGAGAGTAGAGGAAAGGACAGGAGTGTAGAGGAGAGGCTTGTAGCCTCGTCTACTGAGCTGCTTTGGAATCAAAGGCTGTAAGTGTAATTAGTGATGATGAGAATAATAGGGAAGGCTCCTGGAATCCCTGTGTTTGTCCTCCATGGTTTACACTATCAGCCTGCTGCTACGTTCAGAACAGAGCACGCTGCATACACTCATACATACACCTGTCTGCGCATTAAAGAATTCTTCATAAACATGGAGCCCAAGTCTATAACGTATGAGTTAATGCCATGCACAGTCCAGTGACCAGACTGCCAGTAACCCCTCCCCCCTTAGACAGGGTATCTCCCAGAGCAGAAAAAAACACCATATCCTTTATTCATCTCCAAATCAGAAAATCTGCATTTAGATGAAACGACAACGAACAGAAAGCTATGTTCTAGCTTCCCTATATCCAGGTGGTACAGGACTGTCAGTACTCACAAAGTAGACGGCCCCGAAGCTGCCATGGCCGATCTCATGGAGGTCACAGAAGACGTCCTCGGGGTCGTCTTTGAAGAAGAGGTCGGCTAGCTCGGGGTCCTTGGCCGCCCCTTTCCTGGTGGACGACGGCATCACAGGCTGGACATGGGCCGTGCTGGGGTCAAGCCGGGGTCACACACACACTGACTCTGCTGCCACCGCGCCTCGCCCACTGGCTCGTCTTTGTGAGAGAGGGTACCTTGGAGGAATGACACACACACACACACACACACACACACACACACACACACACACACACACACACACACACACACACACAGGGCGAGAGAGAGCGTTAAATCTGGGCACCATGGAATGCACGTACGCTGGGTTGTAAAACACAGGCAGCGTTTAAAGAGCGCTGATATGTTCTGATCTAGTCTGACCTTCTAACAGTTTAAGAGACAGCCAATCTTTCCAGGAAGACTGGAGGGAACAGTGGCATGTGTGTGTGAGACAGTTGGCAGGGGGAGGCTAGAAAAAAAATAAAACATCATATAAAGACTGCTCACGGTCCTAATGCTCATTCAGGCACACTCTTGAGAGAGAGAGAGAGAGAGAGCGAGAAAACATGCATACACACAGCCAGGCTGGACAGCTGGCGGTGCTGGCGCTCACTGAGTCATCGGTGCACCACTTCCACACACACACACAC
>JAVQIZ010024392.1:0-23473 GCA_036023535.2 Galaxias brevipinnis | reverse complement strand
CACACACACACACACACACACACACACACACACACACACACACACACACACACACACACACACACACACACAAATTCACACACTCACACACATGCACACACACTGCAAGCTCCCTACACAAGTATGCTGGTTCTGCCAGGACCTCATTGGCTAGGGCCAGCATCCCAGCTGTGTGCTGTGAATGAACCCACTGCTTTCTCACTAGCCCTCTGCAGCAGTTAAGTTGAATGGCTGCTGCTGGGCCTTTTGCCTTCCCCCAAGCCTGCTGTGATTGTAAGGCTCACCTTAGTCCTTTCTATCACCGCCGAAAACGCATCAACATTCAGTGAAGGAGTTCTATCTTGGAATGATGCTTGGAATTAAAACTCGATTTGAATGGATATTGAGTGATCTTTAACCCTGACCCGCTAGGGCTCCATGAGGCACCACGGCTCTCTCAGTGTTGTGGTGCATTTAAGGTTCAGAGTTTGAGCTAACTCTGAAGGCAATTACCCACTGACTGTAAGCTGAACCAAGGCTTTACCGCAGGAAGCACTCAAACTCTGGTCAATGAGCAGCTAATGACATTTAGAGCCTAGGGGAGGAAAAGAAAGATGCCTCTTGTTTGTAGTCCGCAGCACACTGCCTTAGTGTTTACCATCTTGTCTCAATCTCTTAGACGCCCTTTTCACACCACAAAATGGTTGCGTTATTAGATACCCTCACTTGCCTTGATATTCGTCCGGCAGGACTCTCGTCGTTGAATGTCTGAGCTTTAAGCATGCCGTCTGTAAATTCTAGAACAAAATGTTTCAAAGGCTGTCTGCAAGCTTGTGGTTTACTCGCCATCGTCATATTGATTATTACTGGTATTTCCTAATTAAAATAATCTCTATAATCTTTTCACCCTTCCACCTTATTGGACCTGTGACTTATTCAATGCAAATGTGAAAAAAAAAGAAAAGAAAATTCAGTTCTTTCCTTTTCAATTAACGCTTTGGACAAATGCAAACCTAACGAGACGGCTTCAGACTCATAACAAAGATCAGGAAAGGTGGGCTGCTCTAAAAAAAAAGAAGAAAAAACGTATTGTGTGAGGTTTATTGAAAAGCGGTGAATTAAGGGCCTGCGATGCACCACTAGCCACTCAGCCACTCCCCCTAGGTTACCCCCACCCTCTCCACTAGACACATACAATGAAAACTATTCTTCACAGTTGGCTGTCATTCTCTCAGCCACATCTCTTTAATCTCTCCGAGCTAGTTAGATTGCTGCAGAGGCACAGTCAGAAGAGAGGGATCCAGCTAATTACAATAAACAAATATGTTCAGAGCCGCCTATGTAAGGTTCCGATAGGTTAACAACTGCGATATAAATGCTAAATGAAGCTCAAAATAGGATAGTGTGGCATACAGTTGCCATAGTGATCCGAACTGTGATTCTTTGTGTACTGTATTGGTTGGCAGAGTTGAAGTTAATCTTAGGCATGAAACTGTGATACAATTAGAGTAGGAATGGATGATTGTATACGGCCCTGGGGACCTCTTTGATGTCTCTATCAGGCTTTGAGCTCTCTCAAATCATTGTGTTTGTGTTTGTAAGTGTGTGCGTGAGTGTGTACTTGAGTTTCTTGTCTGTTACATTAAAGGCGACACATAGATATAACTGACAGTCATCTGGTAATGCTTGGTATGTTATTATACGTTGAGACACAAAATTCTATATCTCTCTCTTTCCTCCGCCTTTTTCTCTCCCTTTCTTTTTCTTTCTCTTTCTCTCTTTCTTTTTTTGTGTCTATCAACAGGTGGGGCAGAAGGAATGATGCGTAGGAGGTGTAAATCTGAGTCTCATTGATGGACGTGCCTACAGACAGTAGTCTCACAGTGACAGGGACCACGCCAGACCCAGCACTTACCAATGCAGAAGAGCAAGCAGGTGAGAAGAAAATGTCTATTTTGTATTATAGTAATCTGTGTTGGGATAAATATACAGTCTGCATAAATGTTTGTAATAAAGAGGACAAAACAGCAAACTTGCTCTCTCCATCACTCTTTATCAACATGGCTTGTTTTCAAAGACAACAGCTAAAAATAAGGGGAAATAATCTTGGTTGTTAAAAGTTTTTCAACATTTAAGAGTACAAATAAAATGATTTCACAAAGGCAATTTTTTTAAGACAATTATAATAATACCATGGAATTGGTCTTCTGTAACAAGCTTTGGAGTAAAACTTCTTTGAAGAGATATGAGTAACGTGAAATACACCCTGTCTGTTTTTTATGTGAAAGTGTGAAAGAGAAACATGAAATGAGGCTTTTTAAGCCGTTGTTAATCCTCTCTCCAATTGTTCCAGAACTCACCATTGTGACATCTGTCAAATGGCAGAAGCTTTTGTAGTTATCGTTTGAATACACAGACACACACACTCATACAAAAATTCATGTATGTGTATGAATACACACTTACACACACACACACTCACTACCATAGACAGATCTGTTCTCTGTGCCAACCCATAGCATTTTTTTCAGAAAGAGAGCATTGAAAAGACTGAAGGAACAATTGTTTGAATCGTTTTATTTTTAAATAATTTGCACTGGGCTTAAGGTTGGTACATTTGATAATATACTACATTGACTATAAATGTCAGAACCAACATATCCTATTTTATTCATCCATTAATAGTAATTTATTTACAGTGGTTTATACGATTCAAATTCCAAACTGGCTGTGATGATACATCATGTTCAATAGTAATGTTACTGCAGACTTTACGCTTTTAGGACTTTAGCTGTCACTGATCTTAAGCTCCAGCCCTCCTATTTGAGGAAACACATTCCATCTCACCCCAGGCTCCTATTCCTTGCCTCCATATACCCAGCTGGAAAACCCTCCTACTCCCAGTCCCAGTCTCTCTCTCTCTCTCCCTATCCCCAGCCTCCCCAGCTCCAGTGATCCTGAGGTGGGGGGTTTTATCAGAGTATTCCAGCCCTGTTACAGCCGAGGGGGAACAAGCTCACCCCTACTGTCACGACAGAATCGCAAAGATTATCCCCAGTGCTTGCCTGTGCCATGAGAGGCAGCTACAGAGAGGCAGACGGGGGGGGGGGGGGGCAGTGGAGAGATGGAGAGCACTACATATAGAGAGCATGGCAGAGAACAGGAGCGGGATAAAGACGGAGGAAGAGAGAGAAAGAGAGAGAGAGAGAGAGAGAGAGAGAGAGAGAGAGAAAGAGAGAGAGAGGGAGAAAGAGCAGAGCTGCCGTCTGAGGAGAACAGTCGTGAATCATGCCGCAGTTACTCACCACCTCTCATTATGAACATTCACCCTTCCCATCTCGCACCATTCACAAATGCCAGGGAGAGATAGATAGAGCGGAATGGGGAGTGAGGAGAGCTACTGGAGCCGGACTGCCAGCTGGGTGAGTGAGCGCCCGGGGCTCCTGTGCAGTAGAACGGCTGGCTCTGCACTTTACACATGTAGGAGCCTCCACGTAGCGGGGTCTAGAGTAATGGAAGCACAATATATAGAGGATCACAAGAGAAAAACTAGAGAGGGGAAAAATCTGGGAGAAAATATCCAGGGTTTTAAAATGTATTTTAAATGAATTTGTAAAGGGCCAAGTCAGCCACTTTTTCATGGAGATTATTTAGCAATTTGTGCACTTCCTATTTGATGAAATTATATTTGATTTACAGGTGACAAATTCAATTTGTGATACGTTCAGAATGACCCTTTTTTAAAGTTACTCGAGGCAGTTAATCTGTAGGAGGTTATTCTGGCAACCCCTACCGTTTGCTTAGTGTAATTATTTTCCGTAACCGTTGCAAAGAAGACATTGTGGTTACTGCAGATCGCTAGCACGATCAACGACTATACTCCAAATATGGGCATCTCTTCTTGATTGAGACCCGTCCACACGTAGCCGGGTATTTTCAAAAACTGAGGTTTTTTCTCCCTCGTTTAAAAAACAAATCTCTGTCCACACAAGCACGATTAAAAAACTAGATCTCTGTCCACACGAAAATGCTAAAATATGCTGTCAAGAGAACGCCAAACCATGATAGCCAATCAGAAGCCTGAAAAAAAGGGTGCGTCAGGGGTTACCAAGGTAACCGTTGACAGTTGACAGTTTGGCTTCATGTAAACATAGGACATCTAGAGGACCTAAAGGCGCACACTGTGATGTAACAAAGGAAAAACGTCCGGCTTTAATAATTTTTGGTGTCCACACATAAACACTGAAAACGGCGTAAAAAAAAAAAATCCACCCTGACCAGCGTTTTCAGTGACGATAAACGACGTTTGCATGTGGACAAAAGAACAAAACACATAAAAAAACTCAATTTTCAAAAACACTCGGCTATGTGTGGACGGGGTGTTAGTGACACACTTCCTTCTAACATAAAACAATTTGTCCGTTTCGCAGGAGATCATACCCGGTGGCAGACATAATTTGTGTTAAATATTGAATATTCCAAAGGACTGATCTGAACCGCGATTTTTTCAGTCTCCCATAAACATTACAATGTGCTATCAGAAGAAATGTATTGACAATACATTAATATAAAAAAGTTGCCTATAGTGGCTTTAAATACATATCAAATGTACAATCAAAACTGTACTTTGAGACACTTTGTGTATGTGTGTATGTATGTTTATCCGTGTATGCTTGTGTGTGTCTTTGTTTTTGGCATCTCAGACCCATACAAAGAAGTTCCTGTAGCCAGTTTGTCTCACGCCTCGTGTCCGTGTTCATGTCCCTCTGCGTGGACTCGTTTATTCACAGGGCTCCCTGGCACAGACCAGACCAGACCAGACCTGGGGCTACCTCAGGTGTCTGCCGCGACACTCGGCATCACACATAGACGGGCAGCTAGACAGGAGCTGGGTGGAGTGCTAACTAGCTATCGGGCGCTGACGGTGGTCGGGGCTTCTGTCTAGCATCACTGGGCTTGGCAGGGCCGTGGTTCAGGAGATCAGAACCACCTGCCAGCAGCCAGGGTCTTTCCATATGCTCACTGGTGGATGCCCAGGCCAGGATCTCGGGTGTTTATGAATCTCCATCCGTTCTGTATTAGTTATACAAAAATACTGTCTTATTCACCCAGAAAGGAATTCTGCAAGAACAAAAAATAACCAGAATACTCTAACGATATGGTATTATGCTCTGGGTGTTTTGATGGGTTGGAGGTGACATTTATAGCAGTGAATGTGAGGTTTTGTTTTCCCCTTTCCGACCTCTAACTTCAAACTCGATTAGTCTGCCTCTGTCATTCCCTTTTCCTGTGTGTTTGCGTGCGTGCGTTTTGTCTTTGTGTGTGTGTGTGTGTGTGTGTACCTGTCTTACTGACTGATTTGTGGCACATACTGAACAGCTGAGGAGCTAATGGTCCAGCTGGAGACAGATGGCCTCTCGATAACACTATACCCCCAAGCCAATACTCACACTCTATCACAATCTCTTTGTCTCACACACATTCAAAGAGACGCACACATACAAAACACACACGCGCAAACACATACATACAGACCAGACAGCACGCTTATGCATGTATTCGAACGTGCATGGATGTGTGTACATTCACTCAATTTCCTACTCCCCCTCTCATGCACAGATACAGCACAGCACACACACACACACACACACACACACACACACACACACATACACACACACATACACTCACACACACACACAAACACACACACGCACACACAACAGCAACAACAATTGGGTTTGGGCAGATTGTAAATCCATTATAAACCCTCAGGTTACCCATTTCTCAAAGATAGTTTAATGTTTCAAGGCAATTAAAAACAATCTGTGGGCAAGATCTGGGTGACAGTTGCATCGGGTAGGAACATAAGTTTGCTTTTTGCCTTTTTGAATGGCTTTTTGAATAACTTTCCATGACCAAGAAAATAATAATTTAGTGTGTCTTAGTATGTTTAGTTTTCTAAAGTCTCTGGTGATTTTTTTTTTTTACATTACTGCCCTTTTTGTGTCGTAGAGAAATATATAATTCAACCTTGAGTCATTTTAGAGAAGAGAAGCTGAATCGATGCCATGTCATTTGCTTTTCGGTCACAGTGGCATGCTGATTCTCCTGGGTTGACCGCGTAAGCCTCACAGAGATACTTCTGTTTCGCCTGGGAAGATGCTAATACAACTCATTTTCGAATGTCCTCCTCCAAGTTGGGCTTATTTCTCCTGAGGTTCTGTTCTTCATTAAGTATGAGACTGGATCGCTCTTCCACGCTGTTACTAGCCATTCTTCTGGCTGCTTGGCGATGACTGCAGGCGCCCACACCCATGGGAACAGGCTCTCAGAATTTTCATTACCTTGTTAAATCGCTCATAAGTCATATCCATATTCAAAGATCTTCTCACTCCACCAGTGAATGTGACAATGTTGAGAACAGTTTGTGAAGCAGCTATTCCCCTAAGCTATTAGCATAGCTCTGAGAGTAAACAGGTGCATTCATTTTTAAATGCAAGATGGTGTTACAAAGTTAACCTCCATGAATATAATGTTCATGGTATATTTCTAAGTCTAATGCACATGTTTTTCCTGGCATTAAAAAAAGTTCCTCTGGCAACAGCTCAGGGGTGTGGAGGGAGGCAGGTGTAGATGTTATTAGTTATACTGTTTCCAGCATATGGGCCCGTCATCTCCCATGTGTACGTACCTGCCTCCGTCGCTGTCATCTAATTATGCAAAGTAAACAAAGCTATCCGCCTGCTGCTGCAAACCCGCTTCTGTGGGTTGTGATTGTTATTCATCAGACAGATCTCTTCAACTGATTAAGACATTGTCACGATCAACCTGGAGAAAATCACAAAACCCGCTTTCCATTTTATAATTACCGTCATTGTTGCTACCCTTCACATGGTAATTGTATGTTGTCCTGTGACCTAAAGCTAAGTTGAATTGTCTTGTGTAGGGAGGTAAGGATTGAGGAGGAGAGCATAAATACAAATTACATCACCTGCAGTTCACTTAATAAACAACCTTGTTTGTGAAAATGAGAACATGTTGCCTGTCCAATCTACTGTTAAATCAGTGATAATTTTTTTCGCTACAGTAGTGGGAGTGAAAATGTAGTTCTTGCAATACTATCATCTTTTTTATTGATGGTGTTAAGTGATTTCTAATCATTTGCAACTTGCATATTGATTTAGCACTTATAGCAGGATTTTATTATATTTTCTTCAGGGAGAATATCACGCGTGGAATACTTAATCTCGTGTTTAAATGCAAAAGTTATTAAGAAAATGTCAATCTGAATAAGTTTTTTTTTTGTGTGTGTTTTTCAGGAGTATGTGAGCAGAGCGGTAATCTAAGGCTGTGTGGACCCATAGAATCTCCTCTCCGTCCATCTTCTCCTCCACATCCTGCTGTACAGACCGTTTCTGATCATCAGAGACCCTTAGCAAACCCCCTGCCCGAACCGCTGCCCCACGGCAGTGATCCACCTGTGGGCCTGACGGCGGCCCGCTGCCCCCTTGCCCATGAAGCCCCGACAACAGCCCCCCACATCCACAGCACTCCCACTTCCACCTCGCTCCCCACCACTGCTGTGAGCCCCTGGGATCTGACCGGAGACCCCCACAGGAGCCCTCTCCCAACACCCCTTGACCTGCCGCTACCTGACGCCATGATGGAGCCTGGGGCCGTGTCTGGCCTGACGGAGGAGTGCCTGCTGCAGCCCAGCCCCCGCACCTGCCTGGGCTGCTTCATCGAGACCCGTGACGTCGCCGACCTCGACTCCATCCACGACCCCGCCGCTCACGACCCCAACACGGAGCCTGACCCCGAGCCGGGGCTGAGCGTGAGAATAGGGGACGTGGGCCGCGAGGAGGACTTTGAGGCCTGTCCCATCTCTGACATCAGCAGCATCAGCATCCAGTGCCTAAGCCACGCTGGAGAGACGGTGAGCCACTTTGGGGAGCAGCTCCTCTCCGATCAGCTGCTCAGCTTTCCACTGCCTAAAAACCCCAGCGAGGGGAAGGACGAGGACGGGGACAAGACGGCAGAGGACAGCGATGACCCGGAGGACGACCCTACGGCTAAGAACCTGTATGACGGGCTGCTGCTTGACAAAGTGAGCGGGGAGGAGGTCCTGCTGGCCAATGCAGGCCAGGACTGGGGCTACTTTGAGTCGTTCATCAGCGAGAGCAAGATGGAGCTGCTGGATCTGTGCTCGAAGAACGAACTGTCGGTCAACCTGTTTTCCGAGGAGGACGTGGACAACCTCTTTGACGACGAGGACGACGACTCGACGCTCAGCAGCGACGTGTGCTCCCTGAAGATCCGCTATGAGTCCTTCCAGGACAACATGAGGGAGAAGACCAACGTGCTCCAGGAGGAGACCCAGTTTAACTTCTTCCCCAGTGTCCTCGCCAACTGTCCCAAAAAGGAGGAGGGGGGAGGTGGCATGGTGAGAAGGGTCCCCGACGAGCTCACGGCCAAGCCCGAGGAGCTCAGCCTGGGGGCCGAGGAGGGGAAGGTGGGGGACAGGAGCAGTGCCAGCCCCCTGGATGGCTCGCAAGGCTCCCCATTGTCCAGCCCCAAAATCAACTACCTAATGGACTTCAACTCCACCGAGGAGTCCTGGGAGTACAGCGACGACAGCTCCTGCACTGGCTCCTCCTCGGACACCCTGCAGGAGGGCAAGAAGAAGAAGGCCCCGTCCAGAAGGTTCCTCAGCCCCTCCAACCCGCTCAACTATGGCCTGCGCTCCAAAAGGAAGGTCAGATACAGTGACGACTATCTCTACGACGTCGACTCCATCGAGAGCGAGAGGAACGCGGAGAAAAAAGAGAAGGTGCCGGCAGGTCAGAAGAAGGAGGAGGATGTGGACTGGTGCCCCAAAAAACGTCGGAAGTCCTCCCGCAAGGAGCCACCCGTGGTCATCAAGTACATCATCATCAACAGGTTCAAAGGAGAGAGACACATGTCAGTGAAACTGGGGAGGCTGGATCCTGCGGACGCCACTGTGAGCTTAAACGCCGACACGGTGAGCAAATACGAGACGCTGGCTCCTCTGAAGGATTTCTGGCAGGAGAGACAGAGGGAGAGAGAGGAGCGGCTTAAGCTGGCTGCCAGAGATAAACAGCAGCGCGGTTTTCATCTGAACGGACGCCGTCACCGTCCCTTTAGTTCGAGTCACCCCAAAAGGAAATACAAGATTGCAAACAGGCTTAGGGTTCAGAGGATTCACACTGTGGAGCAATCAGCAAATACGCAGGGCTTCTGTCTGTCTGATCAGGGCCAGGGTGGTGTCACTAAAGAGGAGGCGGCCTCCACTAAAGAAGCAGGAACAATAGCAGCCCCCGGCATGGCAGTCACATTAGACTCCAACCCCATCACACACACAGTCACAGCCAAGAGCCGCTCCCAAGAGAGGGAGGAGAGGGAGGGGAGGAGAATGGGAGGAAATAAAACAGTCAGGATAAGGAAATTCAAAAGCGAAGCCAGGCTGAGGAGCAAGAAAATGAAAGAGGCAGTGGGAGAGGAGGGGAGGAGCGTGACAAATGAAATGGATGCCTGTGCCGCTGCGGCACAGATTGAGGAGCCCGCTGCTGGGTTAGGAGAGGCAGACATTAGCTCAGCCACAGTCAGCCCCCATTACTCTGACAATCCCAGTGCTGCCACCCAGGACACATCTGAGGAGAAATTTCCCTTTGTTCCCTCCACCTGCTCCTCCGACACAGCCCCTTCCTCTGAGGAAGTGGAGGCGGGGGTCCCTGTCATCCCCGGGGGCTACCTGCAGACTCTGTTAGATGCCACAGACTCCTCTGGAGGGTCAGGTATCTCCTATTTCCCCCCTGAGCCCCCAAGGCAACAGTATCCTCTGGGTCTCCCTCTGGAGGACAAGCAGTTTGCCTCTTTGCAACTCGCCCAGAGCTGCGTCCTGTCCCCTCCCTCAGAGTCCGAGCTCCAGCAATCCCCCCAGAACTGTCCCAGCTTTCCCCCTATGTGGCACCCTCAGCTCTGCCCCAACCACAGTCAGAGCTATGGCCAAGACACCCCTGAAACCCCCATCTTACCCAACAACTTCCCCGCGGGCTTGAGTGACAGTCTGACTGTGTCTGACTACAGCCAGCTGAGCTCGGAGGCTGACAGGCTGCTGTTTGAGAAGAGCTACCTGGCCGAGGCAGGGCTACAGCCCGGGGCTGATCTGCAGGTGTGTCAGCCTGCCTGCGTGGAGGGACAGGCTCAGTACCAGAGAGGCTCCTTGTGCTCCGACAACGGCCGGCTCGTCAGCTATGACTCAGTGGGCTCTCTGTCAGCCTCCTCCAGCAATTACAGCTCCCTCAGCCTCAAGTCCTGCAAGCGGGAGGGCGAGGGGGAAGGCTGTGACAGCTTCCTGGCTCACTGCAGCCCTAAAGTGGTGATTCAGCAGAGTGTGGACGCCCTCACCCCTCTCAGGGAGTCCTCAGACCTGCTGGATATCTCCAACTTCACCCCGGACAAGTTCAGGCACTCGTCACTGTCAGAGCTGTCCCCTCCCGAGACCCCCAACCTGTCCCCCCAGGTGGCCGGCCGGGAGATGAAAATGGGAGGGAAGGCTGTAGAATACCAGGATGTTAATGATATGAGTCTGGACAGTGGTAGGGAAGTAAAGTGGAACTGCGACGTGATGCAGCAGCAGCAGGAGCACACACACACAGTCGGGGCCTACACAGTGGAGGGCAGCCAGTTTCAACTGCACAACTTTAACGGCGAGGAAGGGTTAGAGAAGAAGGGTGTGAGCGATGTGGATTATGATGAACAGGCAGGTGACATGATGAGCGGCGTGAAAAGCACAAGGTCAAAGAGAAAAGGCAGTTACAAACAGGCAGCTGGACAGGGCCCTAAGAAAGGTCGGGCCCCCAAAGCCGCTAAGATCGAAAAGGTCAAGGCCCCCAGACAGAACTCTCGCTCCACCAAAAAGATAAAGGCCATGCTGGAGGGAAAGGCCGCAAAGAGCCAGGCGGGGGGCTGCGGGCCAGGCCTGACTGACAGCAGTGGCACTGGGGACTGGGCTGGAACCGGCTGGTCAGAGGGCAACAGTCTGGTAGGAGACGACCAGAGAGAGTTTGAAGAGCCCTCCAACATCCTGTCCAACATTGTCTCCGGTATGGCCGAGGTCCAGAGGTTCATGATGGCCTCTATCGAGCCCCTGTGGGACCCTGTGTCGGAGGCCTGTGTGCCCCCTGAGGCCAACAGCCTCAACCTAAAGACCCTCAAAATCCTGGCAGGTACGGAGCCTGACCCGAAGAAGAAAGGGGCTGCGGCAGCAGGGGTGGGGAGGGGCAGGAAGGCAGGGGGCAAGGGAGGTAAAAATCAGGCCAAATTCAACCCGACTCATCCCATGTTCCCTCAGCTGGCTATGGGCTATAACATGTTTGACAAACCCAACTTCATCAACCCGGGGCCTGCACACAAAAAGCTGTACCGCCACAAGACCAGTGCAAAGTTCCCACGGATTGAAACACTGAAGGGGAAGCGAGCCGAGAGAGACCCTAATAAGGACATAGCACTGATGGCCTCTTTTGAGAAACTGAGGTAATATTTTGTAATCGGCTGCTGTTGCACCCCCCTTCTCACTTTTCCCCACTACCTGCTGAGCCCTCCCTACCCAAGCATACCTACACTGACGCTATGCCAGAGCTGCATGACAACTACAATCCCCCCACCCCACCCCTGACTATCCCCACTTCCTTTTAACGCTGAAGAGGAAATTAATTAATCTGCATGAGAAACTTCTTGTACTTTGCAAACTACCTATTGAGTGATTGTGTCAAGCTTGATTGAGATTTACAACCATGGCTGCATTTTTTCTTGCTTTTGTTGTTTATGCTTTGTTTTTTCTTCTCAGTCGTTTCTTTTGGGTTTTTTTGTCTGAAAAAAAGAGCCTTGAAAACAGTTCTGTCACCTTTTTTGAGGACCTTCGTTTTTGTATTTTCTCAGTGGAATTTGCTGCCCTGAATTATGTATTTATTCTTCCCCCCTCCTTAAAGATGTAGCTATACACAAATGCATTAAGTGACATATAAGCACCCTTCCTCCTCCCTTCATCTGTTTTTGTATGCAGAATATGGATGTCCTGTGCTGTCCTTCATACACTGCCTGGCTCATTTCAAGAGGGAAAAGTTTCCATTGTGAGCCCTGTATAAGCTCAAGACATCTTTGAACAAGATGGGACCATTTTTGTATCGATGACATATCAAACGTAACATTTTGTCTTAATTTTATTCTCTATGGAATAACTTTTCCTTTTGTCAAAGTTATTTTCTCTTAGAGTTCCTGATGATCTAAAAAATTACATTTCTACGCCTTGCAATTCACATATGCTCCTCTCAGAGTATTTTTGTCTATGTTGTACAGGGACATGCACTATTTGCAAAAAAAAGATCATAATAATCTTAAAATCAATGTGCCAAAAGTAAAGATGCTGTGTAAATGACCTCTTATATATATGTGTGAATTTTGGCTGTTCCTCTTTTTTAAATTAATTTGATTATTGGCTGCTTGGGTTAGGACAATAGTGACAGAAATCTGTCGCTCAAGCAAATCTTTACTTTGGACTTCTTTTTCTGACGAAAGGCACCTACAGCTGGCAGTGGTACACCACCACTCACTAAACCAAAACAAAAAGACTTGGAATTTTAAATTTTTCCCCCACTTTGTTTGCCAAATTCAATTTACCTCAACCTCGCCTGGCTTTGAGAAGCAAAAAAGGGATGGTAAGGACAACTTCTTCTGAAGGCTACAGTACAGGAAGAAGATGAAAAGGGAGATATTCAAGCATGCTTTTATTTTCTCTGGGACAATGAGGGTGTAGTGCAGATGCCTGAGGGCCAGCAAAGTCATTATTTGTTAGTTGCATATTTAGCATCGGAAATCATGGGAATGGATTACTTAAATACATATTTTCACATGCATTTATGGAGATGGCCGACATTAACCTTATACTCTAATACTATTCTCTGCATTTTTATTTATGTTGAATGCGCACAGTTTTAGTTAGAATTTAATTAGCTATATTGTTGATGAATATAAGCATGTCTTTGGGATAGCCACCATGGTGAGTCCTTCTACTTCTTCTTTTTTTCACCTGAAATGGTAATGTAAGTTGCCATCAAGTCAGCAATTATGGATGTCCGACAAGTAGCTTTTATTTTTACTTAACACTGAAATCTATGACGCCATGTTTGATTTAGTAATTTTTTCTTTGTATGTAGTCTGCAAGTCAATCTTCTAAATACATTATTTGTAAAAGGATAATCTCTTTTTATTTGGTTTTCTTGGTTATGGAGAATGATTTTACTAGAAAAGTTGCCCCATATATGTACATGAACAGGCGCTACACGTATCCGCAGTGTCTGTGCGTTTGTTTTACTTGACCACTTAAATTAATGACTGTGTTTTGGACTCATTTGCTACATGTTTGCCTCATTGCATTGGAAAGAGCATTGAGATTCTTCTCCCAAAATGGGACCACAACTGTTCATGCCTAATCAGTTGTGAGTATCCTAGTTTGAAGGAGAGAGGAATTATACAGGGTTTTCAGATTAATTTAAATTTTAGAATGATTTCCATTTAACAGCACTAATACGTGCTTACCATCAAAGTGGATAGTCACTGCATACCTTATCCACAGGCTTACGTGCACACTTTACAGTCTGTACATATGTTTGATTGTCAAGAAAGAAGACATAACCCAGTGATTTACTTGAGGATCTTATGCAAACTATAAACAATACTGCATCAAGCATATCTGGTACAAACTAAAAAAGACTGTAAGACAAAGTGTCAACGTGATGAAGTTGATTTAAATACTTGCCTTGTCACATGGTAATTTCAAAGGGTTTTAAAGGGATTGGTTTAATGTGGCAGCAATCATAAACTATTTTCTTTTGTCTCTTTTTTTTTGTTTGTTTTTTGGTAATTTTCTTCATCACACTCATTGATTTGAAATCTCCAGCATATCAGGGTTAGGATCAGGACGTGCTGCTGATGGGAAGCTCCAAGTGGGCCACAAGGCCATAAAGTCTGCCTTCTCTAATTTCTGCCTAATTCTCAAATTGAATGTACTTCTGAGTTCATGGGGTTTCTTTCCTTTTGAAAACGTGCCACTGTTGAGCTGCCTCATGTTAATGGTGCTACGAAAGCTAACCATCCCCGCCCCCCACAGATGACAAAAATGACATGCAAAAATAGATTAGGTACCTAACCCGCTTTATGAATGTATTATATTGTTATGTTATGTTTGATGTATTGCCTCCATGAATCTTTGACATTGATTGGGATTAATTTTGCTCTTTTAATTAAAAGATTATTGAGCTTTATATATACTGTCTAGAGTTGTTACCTGAAGGAATCTTAATGAACTCTTGACACAACAAAATCTTGTATATTTTTTGTGTGCCAATTTGTAACATATTTTGTAAGTGTATATTTTTCTTAGAAAGTGCTGTGAAGTATTTGTGTGTGTGAGTAACCTTTTATGCGCCTCTGCGGAGAGTGGGAAGGATGTACAATGACAAGCTTCTGGTTTTACAAACCAAAATATGAAAGTATCGACAGAAAACTAGAAATATCTACATTTTGTTGGGAGTTTTGTAATAAGACCATGATCTTGTCGTGAGAGTGTTGTGTTACTGTGCAAAACACAAATAAGCAAAGAAAAAAAGAAAATTGGGAGAAAAAAATAAAATTTGTGAACAATTTGCTGTTTTATAGATTTTCATGTAAATTATTTGAGTATATGATTTTGTTTTTGTTGTAACTGTTGCAAAAGTTTTAAATATTTGTGATCAAGCCTGTATGGTGATACTGTAATATTGGTAACTTGCTGAGTTTTGTAATAATGTTTATGGAGTAAATATACAAATTAAAATAAGATTTTGAATGCTGCTTTCTGAAGAGAGTTCAGTTTGGTTTTTCACATAATCTTCTGAGGTAAACATTCACTTGACAGCTAAATCTTTTGCAGAGGAGATCAGGTTGCTATGTAGGCCTAGTCCATTTTAGCATATTCTATTGGAACCATTTCAGCAAACATAAAAAATGTTTTTTTGTGAATAAATAAGGATAATAAGCTGTAAATGCACACAGTATATATTCAAATAAATGTTGGGTCTATTGAACAATTAGAATAAGTTTGTTATACAATTACATACACAGGCATGCTAGCAAATGTTATTCTAATATGCTTTTGGTATCCAAGACTTTGTTTTGTCCTTTTAAATTTAAACATGAAGCTTACAATTTACAGCACCCTTCCTACTTCTGCTCTTGTTATTTTCATGTCACATCTAATTAGTAAGCTGGGTCAGATATAGCTAGAGTGATTGTTCATCCATAACTCTGAGCCGTGCTGCTGTGGTACACACAGAAACACAGTCTGGCATGCTTAATTGGAGTTGGAGAGACTGGACGTAAACAGATCATCTTATGTATGTATCTCTAAAATTGTCAGGCTTTATTAGCCTTGTTTTGTCTTTTAGTCACCCATAGCAAGAACATAACCCTACAGTCAGGGTGCTGCCTATTGAATAGATAATAAAATAAAATGTTGGGTGTTGGGGACTACTTGAAACTTTCTTGTGCTATACAAGTGGATTTCTACATATAATTTTGGAAAATACAAAAACTAATACATAATGCATTAGCTAATATATACACTGTGCTGAATATGGGTTCCTTAAGATACATTTAAATCAACTAGTAGTCCTATGATTCCTAACGTTTCCACAAACAAAGTTGTACATACAAAACCTGAGGATTGTACTCAATTACATTACCGTAATTGTTAGTATGTTTGGTATATTTTTCCGATCTGATTGAATGTATCTAATTTATCTGCAATGTGCTGTCCCCGAATTTTTATCACAGATGTTCAATTTAGTGGATGATGAAAATACTTATTTGGAATCACACCGTACTGGAATTCATCACATCATAAAACATCATGCAGGATATATCATATAGGATATATCAACAAAATAAAATTTGTCAAATTCGATCAATCCAACCATTTTCTCATCACCACAGCGTGGCACTGCAGATTAAATGCACACATAACCGTCGCACGAAACATTCTTTTCCCGTTTCATGTGCTCCCCCAGTTTCCGGAAGAAAGATCAGTGTACAAAGATGAAGAAAATGGAATCCTGAGATCGTATTTAACTATTTGAGTGGTTTTCGTTAGTTCTAATATCAATAAATTGATATTTACCACACCTAAAGATACCTCAAACTTGAAAGGTGAATACGTAACATAATTCACTTCTTTTGTTGTAATCTTTTACATTTGCTAGCTAGCTAACGTTCGCTAACCTGGCATAAGGTTCCTGGTTGACTACCCCAGCTGTTAACGCTAGCTGGCTAGCGGTCATTCTGATGGTTACTGTGAGCTAATTAGCGAGCTGCTTGCTAACTTGGTCTCTGAAAATTAAAGCTTAAGCTATCAGAAATTTATTTTTATGAATGTATTTATGTCGCAGAGGCTGACTAATATTTAATATCGTTTATTGTATATCTGTCCCCGCTTTTGGAATGACAATCTTGGAGTGTCCATTTTGTTTTTCTCGACTTGGTTAAACGTTACTGGCAGTGTCCCTAATTCGATTTAAATAACTACCAGTTGTCTCGGCGTATGTTGTACATCCTTTAAGCAGTGGAGCAGATCTTTTGTGACAGGTAATTCTTTTTTGCTGAGCTAACATTAGTTAGCCACTTGCTGTATAGGCTAGCGTCGTAGCGAGCTATCGTTAGCTACCGCTTGTTGTTGGACGGAATGTAACGTCAGTAAGTTCGCTGTGCTAGCTGAGTTATCAATGTATGCCTGCCACATTGACATCATTGTTGTTGAGTAAGCTTTTTGGCCAACAGATGTATCTGTTCGCTAACATTTCTTCATTGGTAGCCTGTCTAGATATGCTCTAGATTAGTCAGACTCTTTCCATCAAGAGCTAAGATCGAAAATAAATGGATGGGTTGTATGGAAAATAAAAAGATTTGCATATAGCATCCTGACGTAGGAGTTGCTGAGCTTCCTGCGTCTCATGTCTGTCCGTTTGTTAAACATGCAGCTGTGCACTTCTATTATGTTATTTCGTTAGCAGCAACTGGATCCCTGTGGCGAACACTCTTCAACTTTCATCCCTTCGAGTAAATGGAGGGGTCCGACAGTTCAGAGCAAGGTGGCAGTGACCAGTCGGAGTCGCAACGCAGAAGGCAGCTAGACCGGCTTGACAGAGAGGAGGCCTTCTACCAATTTGTCAACAATCTTAGTGAGGAGGACTACCGTCTAATGAGAGATAATAATCTACTGGGCACCCCAGGTAACGATCTCTTTCAAAGGTCTTTGGCTCGGGATTTTTTTGTGTTGACTAAACATTAAAAGTTTGTTACCAGTAGAAAATGTCACGAATCCACGATTGCACGCTGAACCTGGACACCCTTAAAGTTGACAACACAAATTGCATTGAATAGATGTGAAGTAGATGTATGCTATAAGCAAAATGCCCTGGACATTTGATAGTTAGCTCTCTTCTCTCCTGCCTAAGAAATATCTGCTAGCAAATGCCTGTTTGTATGCGAGTACCTCTCATGCAAGAGTGATAGAGATAAATGAGGATAAGGCTTTCACCACACAACTGATGCTTATGCAAAAGCCATTACAGATTCATAAACATATTAATGTTGTTGAAGTATTTATTTGATAAGAGGAGCAAAATGTGTCAATAAATTGGCATGCTATCTGAATGAAATAGAAGACTGACGTGATTAGGTCTAATGAAGAGGCTTAAATGGACAAGTGGAACCTTTTCGATTTTGAAAATGAGTCAGTGATTCTCTTAGACTTCTAGATCCGACTGATCCTTAAGCAATTGTGGGTCGTTTTTTATTTTTGTTTTAACCTCTAAATTATTTGGCCGTCTGCAGACCTCCATTAAGCCAAAAGGGTTTTTATTTTATTTATAAAATTTTGATAATTGTATTTTCCAGTCAGTGAGGGAGGATGTTCCCTATCCCCTTCCTTCTCCATTGAATGTTCATACTGGATTAAAGGAACAGAGTAAAATGGATTATAAAATGTTGTATAATTTTGTAATCCTCTTGAAGAAAACCTAAAAACCTATTTTTCATAGGTGAAATAACGGAGGAGGAATTGTTAAGCAGACTTCATCAAATCAAAGATGGCACAGGCCAGCCAAACAACAACACTAACACTGAAAGTGGCGATGGCACAGGTGGTAAGTTGTAAAATGCTTGACTTATCTTTTTCTTTAATTTTATTTTTGAAATGTGCTATTTAAAGTAGCCATTACATCATCGAGCTGGGGCAGTACAAAACATTTTGTATATACATTACAAGGGTATATCTGTCTTCTTAGAACCTGCGGAAGCGTCGGAAGATCCTTCTAATGGGGACACACTATTGGATTGGTTGAACACAGTGCGGCGTACAGGCAACACCACCAGAAGTGGTCACCGCGGGAACCAGTCATGGCGAGCAGTCAGCCGAACCAACCCAAATAGTGGTGATTTTCGCTTCAGCCTAGAAATCAACGTTAATCGCAACTTAGCAGAGCAGCAGGCTAGGGCTGAAGGAGCAGAGCAGCAGGATGGGGAGCCAGAGACTCCAGAGGAACCAGGCGTAGTGGCCGAGGCAGGGCCTGAGGTACCCATGGAGACGGGAGAGGTGGTGGAGGAACCTGTTGTGGAAGAGCTGGCCGTCATTGTGGAGCCAGAACCAGAGCTGCAGTCAGTACTTGAGCCCGAGCCCCAGCCTGAGCCCCAGCCCCAGCCCCAGCCCCTGCCCCTGCCCCAGCCCCAGCCCCAGCCCCAGGTGGAACCAGAGGAACCAGAGGTGGACCTTGTTCCTGAGTTGGCACAGGAGGTGGTATCAGGGCATCCTAGCCGACCTGCCAGTCCTGTGGTCTTTGTCCCGGCACCAACCCCTATTCCAGCCCCAGCTTCTATCCCCGCCCCGGTCCCCATAGCTCCTAGCCCACCCCCAGCGCCGTTACGTCGAGGCCAGAGGAGAGCCCGCAGCCGTAGTCCTGAGCAGCGTCGCACCAGGGCTCGTATGGCCAGAAGTCGCTCCCCTCTTACCCTTGATCGTCTGGATGGTCTGCCTCAGCCCCGGCATACACCCCAAGCCCAAATCCCTGACCCAGTCCCTGTGCCACCAGTTGAAGGCAGCTCAAGGACTCGACAGCACGTTCTGTCACGGCAGAGCACTGCTGAGTACGAAGCCCAGCCGGCACGGGCCGGGTCAGGGGTAGTAGCAGCCCCAGAGGCCCCCCCTGCCGAATCCCAGGAAGGAGAAGCTGCTGGCGGAGAAGCTGGAGCTGCAGCTCGGCGACCCCCCACAATAATGCTAGATCTTCAGGTGCGTCGGGTGCGTCCGGGCGAGTACCGCCAGAGGGACAGCATTGCCAACCGCACCCGCTCCCGATCACAGAACTCAAACAACACCTTCTTGTATGAGAGCGAGCGTGGCGGCTTCCGTAGGACATTCTCGCGCTCAGAACGCGCTGGTGTAAGGACCTATGTCAGCACCATCCGGATCCCCATCCGAAGGATCTCAGACACAGGACTGGGCGAGGCTACCTCCATGGCGCTCCAGTCGATGATCAGGCAGATCATGACTGGCTTCGGAGAGCTCAGCTACTTCATGGACTCGGACTCTGACTCTTCCGACTCTACCCGCGGAGCCAACCCGCCTGCAGACCTGGCGGAGGCCCTCAGTAACCCGGACGCCGCCGTAGCTGCTGCTGCCGCAGCCGCCGCTGCTGTTGTGGCCGAGCCCACTGTGGGGGCAGGAGGACCTGGTGTAGGCAGTGCAGAGGCAAGGACAGAGGAAAGGGATTTAGAGGAGGGCCTGGCTTCAGGCACTTCACCCAGGGAAGCTAGTAGCAGAGCGCGGCCACGAGCTCCTATCAGCCTGGAGGAGCCCAGCTCTCTGCCTTTCCTCAGGCTCGCCCACTTCTTCCTCCTCAACGATGACGACGAGGACCAGCCACGGGGGCTGACCAAAGAGCAGATCGACAACCTCTCTACGCGCAACTTTGGCCAGAGCGACGCGCTGAGGACCTGCAGTGTCTGCATTACAGAGTACGCTGAGGGCAACAAGTTGAGGAAGTTGCCCTGCTCCCACGAATACCATGTTCACTGCATTGACCGCTGGCTGTCTGAAAACTCCACCTGCCCTATCTGCCGCAGGGCAGTCCTGGTGTCTGCAAACCGAGAAAGTGTGGTGTAGCATTAGGAAGGGTTTACACAGGCGGCTACAGCACTCATAGCATACAGCAAGCCTTCCTCTTAGTTTTACCATGGTATCTGATACCTCAATCTGTGAGGTGTGTTTAGGACATCTAATTCTGTTAAAGTTCCATTCGTTTTTTTTCTTTCACCGAAGCCATCAATGGGTTTTATTCTATTGTAAGTGGGCAGCAGAGGGGTAGTCTCCCCATTTGATTCTGCATATATGACAGCATAGTGCCGTGATGGTTGCGCTTGAAGACTTAAGACTGAGAGCAGGATGCTGTAGTCCACTGTACCCATCCCTGCTTTGTTCTAAACCAGAGAAGAACTGCATCAATATGACACGAACTGTCCAAAGTGTCAAAGCTTGCTAAATTGTTTTTAAGTTAAAAAAGTAGAATGTTGTACAGGCTTTAGAGAACACATAAGGTGCAACTAGGATTACATTTGGAATGCTTAACTTTTAGTTTGAAATACTGCATCTTCATTCCCATTGTAATAATTATGAATTTTGTTCACTTCTGAGATGAAATGCTGATAGGTCTAGGCTATTATCTTAATGCTAGAATATATTCGATCAGACATTGCATTTGTCTCAGTAAACCAGTCTTGTGTTTAATTTTCTTTTCTTTACGTAACCGACAGAAATTGACACATTGCACTGTTTTGACAAAAGTTGAGAAGAAAATTATGGTTGTCGAATTTACATGTTACAGTGTTAATCCTAGGACAGTCTCCAGTGTCTGTTGAAATGTCCATTTGCCCAGTTACCTGATTGGCCTACTCATATCCATGCCAGTTGTCAAGTTGCTGACCATCTCTGTGTACTACATACCATCTTCTGAGAGAAAGATCCATATCTGGAATGCCAGTGCAATACATACGAAACCTGAAAAGAGAAATACAAACCACAATATTATAAAAGTGTATATTATTATTTCTATTGTATACTGTTAATAATTCTCACGTAAATGAAGGCTCGTTCCCTTTTACAATGTGTTAAGTCTTTATTTTTTTATTTAGAGGTTCTGTGCATTTTCATTTAGCATTATTGGGCTAATATGGCTTTGGATTGGAACTCTTCATCAGAAAGTAGTGTGAGGGACTCTGTTTTATACTGCATCATGATCTTATAGGTAAGGAATGCGTTGGCCGCGATCCTTTATGTCTCCCGTTGTAACTTATACTTTTTTTTTTTTGGGTGGTTGAAGGTTTAAGTAGAAATTGTTGGATACAAGTTGTAAATTAAATGCATTCTCTTTCTAGCAGCGCTTCCCTATCCCTGGCCAGATTCTACGCTCTAATAAAATATGTTCAGTGGATAACATTTTCACACGCTGTTGGCATGCATCATATAGTCTTGCTGTGTGTTATTTTGTTGATTAAGGTGATTGGCTGTTAAGTGTGTTGGTGCACACAGCTTGAGTTCAGCCCTGTATTTTTAACAGACCGAAGTAAATAGAATGTACCCTGAGATGAGAGCACTCATGCAACATACCTTTGTATTTGTATGCTGTAGTGTTTTTGTAATCAATTATATTTTTGTGGTTTCTGTTTACAAGGTGGGAGGGGGAGTGTATTCAACACTTATGTTTTTGATTTCAAGAATGCTCTGGAATGTGTTCATTTTTCACTCAGCTGGAAGATTGCCATTTCACCAGAGGAAGGTAAACGTGGGCTATTAAGTTGGTGTTGCAGATCACATTTTGTGACGCTAGATTAGTGTGTGTACCCGTGGAATGTGTGTGCCTCAGTACACATCCTCTCTTCAAAGCAAGAAACAGGTCTGGGTCTTAACCAGCTTATTTCAAGAGACACACCAACTGTTACACTTTGTGAGTCCAGGCTATTTTATGTTTGTACCCAGCACTTATTCCCAGATAAATAGTGAAACGCAGTTATGTCTTAACCACCCGTGACATGTTTTAATTTGTACATTACAATAAAGTTACATGCATTAAACATTGGGATCTACTCCATAGTAAATTAATTGTATATTAGAAATGCAACTATTTGGACTAACCATGGGTAGATTCCAGGTCGTCTAGATTATAAAAAAGTATCGGTTTTCACCGTGCGTGGAATTGGTGCATGAAGGCTCAAGCAGGTAGACTGACGTGTAAAGGATCCTCCATCGCCCCAGTATAAGCGACCTGGAACAACCACATGCACAGTTTGCGCAAGTCATGAAAGAAGGAAGTCACTCCAATCAATAATTTCCTATCTCTACGACTCGACATGGCTCTCAAGACTTGTAGCGGTTTGGCCTTCTTTCGAAGGACACTTTTTCAGGTAAACATACTCTTAAAACTTGATTTTGTATTCTAGCGTAACCGAGTTTTATTGTTACATAGTTACGTTTAGTTATTTGAGTTTGTTCAGTTGAATCAAACCGCACAGAAGTTCCCTTGCTAAAATATACCACGAAAAATCAGATAATAAATTATATGTTGCAAAGCAGATTAAGATCCAAGAGAAGCAGTTATTGAATGAGCGCGTCATGTCAGGTTTAGGACGTTACCTGTCTTGTGTAATAGAAATCTTATCGTAGCCCTTACGATGTTTTATTGAAAATGCATAATGTTTACAAATTCATTTTGGACATACAGAACCATCGAATCCTTCTGGGTGGCCGGTTTAATAGCTCTGACTGTCCAATTGAGGTGAGCCATCTGGATCACCTAGTTCTAACAGTAAAAAGTGTGCCAAACACAGTCAAGTTCTACTCTTCAGTCCTAGGCATGAAAGAGATTACTTTCAAGGTAAGCTTACGCTTCAGATTCAAAATGCAATACAATACAATCAATACTTAATGTGACCACTAGATGGCAATATCTGATTGTTAATTGTCCTTCTTTTCCCATTTTCTTCTCCTTCAGTCATCTATCGTCTGTCTAATTCTACCTTTGGTGTTATGCGCACTGTCTCCATCCATCCATCCATTAGCTATACCGCTTATCCTTTGCAGGGTCGCGGGGGGGCTGGAGCCTATTCCAGCCGACATAGCGCGAGTGGCAGGGTACACCCTGGACAGGTCGCCAGTCTATCACAGGGCTGACACATAGGGACAGACAACAACTCACACTCACATTCACACCTACGGGCAATTTAGAGTCCCCAATTACCCTGCATGTTTTGGGACTGTGGGAGGAAACCGGAGTACCCGGAGGAAACCCACGCAAACACAGGGAGAACACGCAAACTCCACACAGAAAGG